>JAJPUD010010294.1:0-19853 GCA_023553655.1 Myrmecobius fasciatus | reverse complement strand
ATGACAAACCATTCCATTATCTTTGCCAAGAAAATCTCAAATGTATGAAGAATCACACATGATGGAAATGATTGAATAACAAAAAAGAAAAGGATAAAAGGATCAAAATGAGGAGATGCTGAATATTATAATAATACTATTTTAATTATTATTATTATGTTAATAATAACAATTTGTACCCACTCATAATGTTTACCATCACATATTGAGGCTCTACTCTTCACCTGAATTTTATTTCTCTGAGGTGACTTACATGTATTCTTGCCAGAAAGCAGAAGAACTAATGAAATGAATTTAAACCTTCTACAATCTCGTGATTGATCATTTATTTTAATGATTCATAGAATCAGAAGGTGTAGTACCACAGATTTAGAGCTGCAAAAGATCTCAGGGGCTATTGAGTTCCATTCCCTCATTTTACAGTTGAGAAAACCAAGGGTTAGTGACTTATCCAGGGTTAAAAAATGAATAAGTTTTTGAGGCAGGATTCTAACTTGGGCCTTCCTCAGTCTAGTACTGTATCTTCTATACCATTTAGTAGCCTTAGTCATTAATGGTATGTAAATAACATTTTTGGGAACAAAAAAGGAAAAAAAAACAGTGTTGTAAGGATCGAATGAGACAATATCCATAAAAACCATAAGTGCCTGGCATGTCATAGGCATTTAATAAATTCTGGTTTTCTTGTTCCTTCCTTTCCATATAAAACGAATTAATCATTCAATAATCATTGACTAAATACCTACTACATGCTGGCCCCTTTGCTTCACTCCAAGACAGAGAGATAAAAGTTAAAATGGCCCTTGCATTCCAGGTAAAAAGGAAGTTTAACTAAAAATATCGAAGTTTTGTTCTTGTTCAAACACCTTGATCCTAAATCACAAACGTTGATTTTAGTAATTGTAAAAACTGCTCCATCTAGAATGAGAAATGATGATCATAAAACACAGCTGAGGGTACTGCCCAACTATATCTGGGAACAAAAAGTAGTCCCAAGGGACTCTCTTTCCTCCACTTCAGATATTTCCTTCTCTGTAGTTGTCTTCTACAACAAAACACTGCAATTTATTCCTTATTAACTGTTCTCATGTATAGTTCTCTGTTTCATGAATGCATGCTCCTGGTTTCTGAAAGTACAACAATCCCATCTCATAATTCTTTATTTTTCAATTCATGAAAATTAGAAAATTTCCTTAGCGTCCTTTTTTTGGACCATTTCTGGACTATTCTGTATATAGGAGAAGTCCTCGGATGTTTAGAATCCACATTTCCTTTAAAAAACAAAACTTGAAAGAATTTTATGTTGTTTCTCAAGGATCTGGTTATGTAATTCTTAACATGTAGGATATCACCCATTAGCATCATTTGGCTATTATTTGCCCATGATAATGCATGCGTATTAGAAAAATATAAAATGACCTTTCAAAATAGCCTCTTTCTCAAAGCTTGCTTAAATATGTGTTGATTTAAAAGCATCGGGGGAAAAATGCTGAAATTTGTAATGTTCCTATTTTCCCCCTCTACATTTGTACCTGTTAGCTGAGTCCAGGCTACTTCCATGAAGTAAGCCTAGTAAGTTCCTATGATGTGAAGCATCAAGACAGTTTCATGGTAGCAGCATTGTTATTCCCTTTCTCCTTATCTTCTAGGAAATATAATAAATGTAGATTGATACATAGATCACTTAGAAAATGCTATTTCTGCGTTAGTTTTATTTTGCTTTCAGGGAGTAAAAACTATTTCCTAAGGTAAAATTCTAAAAATGAGAAAACCTCTGTTGCAGGTTTATGTACTGGACTGACTGGGGAAGACAGCCCAAGATAGAACGTGCTTGGATGGATGGACAGCAACGACAAATCCTGGTTTCCAATGACCTTGGCTGGCCAACTGGCCTTTCTATTGATTATTTGAACAATGACCGGATCTACTGGAGTGATTCTAAAGAGAATATTATTGAGTCCATGAAACATGATGGGACTGATAGGAGACTTGTTTCAGCTGGTGGTTAGTAATAGTCTTGATTATATTTTGCTTTGGGGTCTCTTGACTACTAGTGAATAACCTTTTTCTATTTTCTCAACATATGATTTTTTTAACTCTCTACTCATCTCAGAAATGACTTAGATGAAATTTCTGTAATTTATTTTTAAGCAGGTTGTTGAAATTCAAATGAATAATATTTAAGAGAAAAAAGTAATGAAAAGGATAAAATTTTGAGTTTTGTCACTCCTATGAATATATACAAGTGCTAGTCTTAATGTTTAAATACTATCAGATGTATTAGTACTTAATATGACAGCTTTCACCATTGTAAACATGGAAAGATAATAATAATAGTTAATATTTACTCAAGGCTTTAAGATTTGCAAAGCAGAATTATTCTATTATCTCAGTTGATATTAACAACTTAGTAAAGTTAGTTACTATTTTTATTTCTATTTTACAAATAAGGAAATTGAAGTTAGGAGATGTTAAGTGACTTGTTTAATTAAGGATCTGATGTAGGATTTGAATTCTACTTCCAAATCTGGAACACTATCTAAAGTGCCTCCTGGAGGACAGTTTTTGGTATTTTCCAAAATTATCTTTGCTGAACCATTTAAAGCCTAGCATTCTAAACTGGAACTTTTAAGAAATCACGTTGATCATTCTCAGCAAAGAAAACAGACATTATTCTTACATTCAGAGATAAAAAGGTACAAACATAATGTCAAAGACTTTTCCTCCTAAAATAGGATAGAAAATTGTAAAACTGAAACAAATATTTCCCATAAATGGTGTCAGACACTATAGATTAAACTAGTATAATTTCTTTCATTTTGATCCTTCAGTGCAGAAGACCTTTACATGACAGAATCTGCTGATAGAGATCTGAGTTATAGCTCTTTGATGACATTCCAATTGAATGTTCCAGGAATTTCAAGACTTTGAGTTAGGGTTAGACATTAAGCTTTTACTTTTTAGAGAATTATGTCTGACATGGAAGTGATGCTAGAGATTTGCTTTTTAATTAACCAAAGGCTATTTTTTCTTTTTTTCTTCCTTCTCTTGCCCATGATTGAGAAGTAGGGAATCCTTATAGCCTGGATGTCTTTGAAGGCCATTTATATTGGACCTCAAAGGAAAAGGGTGAAGTCTGGAAAGAAGATAAATTTGGGAGGGGCGAGAGAGTGAAAGTGCTGACAGTAAATCCTTGGCTCACTCAAGTTCGGATCTATCATCAGTACAGATACAATCACTCAGGTAATTGCCAATTTTGGAATGAGATATTCCCTATTATCTGAAAACTGCTATTCCAAATTAATAGCTGTTCTGTCAGAACATTTGATAGAAGATATTGTTATGTCTCTTGATGCTTGAAAAGTTTTCAATATTTTTATCTAATAAAGGATGTTAACAACTGAAATATAATTAGTAACACCTCTAGATATCTAGGCATAAAATGAAAATATTTCAGTCTTAATCTGGAATTCATGGGACATGAGGTCATAAAATGTTCAGAAAAGGCCACAAAATCTCCAGGTCCTAAAACACAATATCAGGATGGCTTTCTGCTCCAAGTTTTGTTACAGGATAGTTCTAAACTTTGTTTTGTGGCTTTTAAAAGCAGACTAAGGCCCAAGAATTGCATAACCAGGATACACATTTCAGGTCAAGCAAGCACCTGATGAATTAGTTCGAAATCTTAATTTAGAAATTGGCTGCATATACCTGAGAAGTTCAGAATTTTTTTTCATCTTTTGTAGATAAATATGATTTTTCCTGGTTTTACAGAGTTATAATTTTAAATACTTGTTCACAAATTTCTGTCTACTTAAGGAAAGTTTTTATCTTTCAGAGTAGTCTTAGAAAGAACATGAAATCAGAAATTAGGAGATTTGGATTCTAGTCTCAGTTCTGTCACCAACCAGATATGTGACTTTGGGCAAGTTATCAGCACTCTCTGATTCTTAATTTCCTCTTCTGGGAAATGAAGAAGTTGGGGTCAGTGATCCCTAAGAGCCCTTCTTTTTTTGAGATTCTAATCATTTGTGTCCCTGGCATGAAAATAATAGGTGGTTTGGAGTGCTAAGAAACTACAATCCTTTTAAGCTTTCAGAGTCTTTTTCATTGGGTCATTAGTGCCTCCAAGTTACCTTCTTCCTGGCTGTCTCCACTTCCTAGCTGAAAAAAGACCATCATTTTTATATGTTGTTTAATAACACTATTTTTGCAATATAGGGAACTCCCAATAAGGAAACTCCTCCTACTAATTAATATTGGCACCAGTTTGTTTTGGTCTTGAAAGGTTAAATAGATTTCCCAGTGTCACAAGGCTTATTTGTATGTATGTATATATGTATGGACCTGAACCAAAATAAAACAAATTAAACTTAAACTTAAAAGTATATTGCTTATATATCCTGTCTGAGAGCTGATTGTTAAAATGTTTACTTTTACGCCCTGTCTACCACTATACTCAGTTCTGGTGCTATACTAAGAACAATAGATATGGTCCCCTAGACTAACTAGAAAAGATGACTGTCCATAATGAAGAGAAAAAATGTTTCAGTGATTAAGGGAGATGAGAGGAAGAATGGGAGGAGGAAAATGTTGATTTATTGGAGAACAGGTAGAATTTATTAGGCAAATTATCTGGGAGGCCTTTGGCTCTGTAGCCACTTTAATGTTTCATGGATTCCACAGTTACATAGATGAGAAATCCTTAGAACCTTGAGTTTAAGGTAGCCCAAAATTGATCCATGTAGTATCAATTTCCTGCTTAAGTACTTTCTGAATTGTGACATTTCTTTTCAAGGCAAATCAGCCGGTGACTACATATTACTGATTTTTCCCCTCCCCTTCATTTTAGTGCCCAATGTCTGTAAAGATATGTGCAGCCACCTGTGCTTGCTGAGACCTGGGGGTTATACCTGCAGCTGCCCAGAAGGCTCACGTTTTATGGAAGGGAGCAGTACGGATTGTGATGCAGGTAAAATTGCTGCTAGAGAATCCGGCACCAGTTAGAATCTAGGAGACATGTTCTGTTTTTCTTTTGCATATTCTCCTTCTGTGTTGGCTAGAAGCAAGCAACTGAATCTCTGTTACCTTTTTCCTTCTTACTGTCTTCTGGATAAATCTCAACCCCAAATGGCAAATCACATTTGCCTTTTGAATGGGATATAGTAGCAGAGAATGGGGCTGGATGAATAGAAGCCTATTTATTATGGGGATAATCCCTGTTCAAGCACTCTTGTCTTAAAGGGCTCTGGTGGCCCAGAGCATAGAGTGCTAGGCCTATAATCAGGAAGACCTGAGTTGAAATTCAGCCTCAGACTCTTCTTAGTTGTATGATCTTGGTCAAGTCATTTAACTTCTGATTTCTTAAGTTTTCTCAACTCTAAAATGGAGTGATAGAATCTACTTCACAGGGTTGCTGTGAGGACCAAATGAGCTAAGAGTTTTTAAAAGCACATAGGATAACACGGCATAGTAGGTGCTTATAAATAAATAATATTTATATAATAAACAATAATAATGCTAAATAATACATAATAAATGCTTATTCCTTTCCTTTGTCCCAAATGAAAGGGAATAGATCAGACAAAAGTTTTGTGTTCTAACAAAACTTTTATGAGCACTTTTTGACAAGTTTTTTAGGGTTAGCCCACTATTGAATGAGTTCTTATCAATGTCTCTGACCCTTCTGTTGTGTCTTCAATAGTGAGTTTCAACAAGACCAGCTTATCCTTGATGTGTTCCAGGAAAGATTCCTATCAGGCTAACATCTTTTGGCTTCAGAAATCATTCTTATTATAAAGTTTTCATGCCCCTTTGGCATGGAGACTTGTTCTCCTTGGAAAAATGCTGCCCTTGCAGCAAGTGCTTATGTCGTTAGGGCTATCAGTGTGTCCTCTCTATGCTCGTTTGGCAACATCAGCAATGTCATATCTGGAATTGGAAATAGTCAACAAGCATTTATTAAGCAAAGCCAGGTGGTACAGTGGATAGAGCACTGGGCCTGCAGTCAGGACGATCTGAGTTCAGATCCAACCATAGACACTTACTTTGTGATCCTGGGCAAATCACTTAACCCTGTTTGCCCCAATTTCCTCATCTGTAAAACGAGCTGGAGAAAGAAATGGCAAATCATTCCAGTGTCTTTGCCAAGAAAACCCCACTGGGATTACTAAGAGTCAAACACGACTGAAATGACTGAAAAACAACAGCATTTATTAAATCCTCATTATGCATCAGACACTCTGCTAACTGTTGGAAATATGAAGGAAAACAAAAACATGGCGGTTGAGGATCAGAATGGGAATGGGGAATCTCATTATTATTCTGATATTGCAGTGATCTCTTGGAGGAGGCACTGTCTATCTGTGTTTGCTTTGTACACTGAGAAGAATGATGCTGTTCTGTTGCACAGAAAGCCTTAGGGATTAACTAGAATCTAAGCTATGTCATGTGCATGAAAATCATCACAGTCATAAATCATACTGCTCATAGAAGGTGACAATAGATACAGATGGGATATAGGAAGAATTTGCACATCTAGCTCCATCTATTTGTCCCATACTGTGCCAGTGTGACTTTGTGGAAGAGATTTTCTCCTGGTTGCTTTGCATCATCTGCAGCAAATTGGCTCAAGACTTTCTTTCAGGAGAACTATAATATCAAGTCAATCAAGCTTATTCATGATGACAGTTATTCCAAATATCACCTGGATTTTATTCATTCACCCATTCATTCATTCATTTATTCATTCATTCAGTAAATAATGATAGTATATTTTCTATGGAAAAGGAAAGGGTATCTCAAAATCACTATGTCACAGGATATAGGAATTTGAACAGGGGCACTTTTATAGGGCTTCCAAAATAGGATCAGGTTTATATACCTAAGCAGAGAAATTCTGTTCACCTTTTTGGAAGTCTGGATATCCTAAACCAAAGTTTTATTTGATGAGATGTTCAGAAAAGATTTCTGCAAGCCTTTAGGAATTAAGATTTTAAGACATTGTGGGAAGGTACAAAGATGATTAAGAAATTTCTCTATCTTCATGGAACATACAATTTAGTAAGATACAAACTATTTTCAAACATATTGGTACCATTAAGGATAGACCCATTCCATTCTTTTTTTAAGCTTTACATTCTGGATATGTTCTGGATTCCATCAGTACTTACTCTGGACAAGGAAAAATTTTGAAATTTGCCATTTTTCCTTCTGTTTAATATATTTTTACTTCATAATCCAATATTATTTTGTAAAGGCATTCATTTGATCAAAGTGAGGGGTAATATTTTGAAATGTGACCCCTGGCATTAATGTGAACAAGGTTTTGCATGGTACAGTATGCTCTGCTCAGTATGGCTTATTAACACATGCATGGCTTTCGATTTCTGCAGCCATTGAACCTCCCCCAACCATGCCCCCAGCATGCAGGTGTATGTATGGAGGAACATGCTATGTTGATGAAAGTGGTCTCCCTAAATGCAAGTAAGTCAAAATATAGAGGTTAGATGTGTTGGTTTTGCTTCATAAAGGACAATTCAGTACTTCGACATAACCATGAAAATTAGTAGAAAAGTCTTTTTGGTCCAGTAATTTTCCAAATAGCTTATTTCTTTGGGGATATATATTTCAGGAAACTGAAGCCAGACTCTTCTATCTATTTGGAATACTAATCACCATAAAGGAATGGGAAGATGGCTATTGGTAGATACCTGAGTATGAATAGGATATGTGATGAGTAGAAGGGTTATTCCCATAAATTAAGGGGAAAACAACTAATTAATAAATTAAACATACATATATTAATGATATGTGCAAGGAACTATGCTAGATAGGGACTTCTAGATACTGGGGATACCTCCAGAATCTATTAAATCCATTCTCCTCATCTGAACTCACATGGCCACCCTGTTGTTCGAACTTTCATCACCTCTCACAAAGATAGTATGTTAACAGCAATCATTTCTCAGCAAGTCACATAGATTATTAAAGAAAAAAAATTGATGAAGAATGCAGTCATTATGTCCCTTCCCCATCTTCAGCAACACAGAGAAAAATAAAATCAGTCATTGTAAATACTTAGTCTGAACCTGTAGATGCCACTGGTGTACCACTGAAAGTTAATTTTCATGCAAATGTTATTTTCAATTTGATATTTTAAAAAATTTTGTTTTTTTTAGAATAAATAGGGCCCATGCAAAAACTATTTGTCATTCAATGAGGAATTATTTAGTCAAAGCTAAATAGGGGGTGGCTTAAGTTAATAAAACAGGATGTGTATTAAAAATCATAGACAATGAATGATATTAATTGTGTTTTCAGATGTCCTAATGGCTACACTGGAAATTACTGTGAATTAGGATTTTCAAGAGGAATGCCTCCAGGAACAAGTAAGATTTAAGTCCCATGGGGGACTTGCTTGTTCCTTTATTGAAGGTTATGATGCAGTGTGGGGTGGCTAGATGGATAAAATACTGGGCTAGAAAATTTCATCTTCCTGAGTTCAAAAGTTGCCTCAGGTACTTATTAGTACTGTGACCTTGGCAACTCACTTAAGGGTTTGCCTCAGTTTCCTAATCTGTAAAATGAACTGAAAAAGGAAATGGCAAACCACTCCAGTATTTTTGCCAAGAAAACCACAAATGGGATCATGAAGAGTCAGACATGACAGAAAAATGACTGAACAACAAATGATGTAATCAGTTGAATCTATTCTTTCAGGGCTCAGTGCTGGCTGTTATGTTTGTCAGACCTTTTCCTCCCATGGCACCCTCACTTACCTTTCTTTCTTTCTTTCTTTTATAGCAGCGGTTGCTGTGCTGCTGACGGTCATCTTGATTCTCCTTATTGGTGCATTGGCAATTGGAGGGTTTTTTAACTACAAGAGAACAGGCTCCCTTCTGCCATCTCTCCCTAAGCTGCCAAGGTGGGATGCTTATTTAGATTTTGTGCAATAGACTTTCTGGTCCTTTGGCTTTATCAGTTACTGTCCCTCCAAATAAAATAGAAACAGCCTTCTTTCAATGTACATTTCTACATTCTGTTTAAAAAACATAGTAAACAAGTATCCAAAATCACTGTTTTTTCAACATTTTTACTAGACACTGCTTTAAAAGTTAGAATAACAATTTATTTCTAAAATATTCAGGTTACATGGAAGTCTAGGTTACATTTCAGGTAATCTCTCTGTTTCTCTCTGTGTGTCTTCTGTCTCTGTTACTATCTCTGTCTGTATATCTCTTTCCCTATCCTATCCCTTAACATGTGTATACTCAGAGTATGAAGTACTGAGAATTAATGAGTAATCAAAACTTGCACTTTTTCTCTTTTTAAAATTTTATTTGCTCTCTTGTTTTTATAACACCTACATCCTTCAGTTTGTCACTTTCCCCTTCACTACCCAGAGAGCTATCTCTTATAACCAAGAATAAACAAAGAAAAAGAAAAAATTTTTGCAAAAGTAACTCATTGGAGAAGTCTAATTAAAAAGTCCATCCCACCCCCATAATCCCTAATCAGACAGCTACATGATGCAGTGGATAGAGCACTGGATCTGGAATCAGGATGACCTGAATCAGACCTCAGACACTTTACTAGCTGTGCAACCCTGGGCAAATCACTTAACTCTGTTTGCCTCAGTTTCCTCACCTGTAAAATGACCTGGAGAGGTAAATGGCAAGCCACTTCAGTATCTTTGCCAAGAAAACCACAGTTGGAGTCATAAAGAGTTGGACACTACTGCAATGACTGAATGACAACAACAGCCCTAGTCCCTGCAAAGAATCTTATAATTTTGGGGCACTCAGTTCGGTTGTTTTGTTGTGGTTATTCTTTTCACTTTTTTTTTGTAATCACTATAAATGCTGTTTTCCTGGTTCTGTTTCCTTTCACTCAGTTCATATAACTCTTTTCATGCTTCTCTGCATTCATAATATTCATCATTCCTTCCTGAACAGTAATATTTCATTATATGCATATATGGTAACTGCTTTAAGCATTCCCCAACTGAGGAGGTCCACTTTGTTTCCAGTTTTTCACTACTATAAAAAATGCTATGTATCTTTGGATATATATGAAGTCTTATTTTTTTTGAGATGAGTACTATTGACCTCCTAAGAGTTCATTATTAGAGATGTTTCATTTTAGTCTCTTCTTATAATTTCTGTTTGGCAAACATTCTTTCAAAGGGTTCTTTTGGTTTCCTTTCAGCTTAAGTAGTTTAGTAAAATCTACAGATAATGGCAGTGGTGTGACTTTCAGATCGGGGGCTGATGTGAGCATGGATATTGGAGTATCAGGTTTTGGACCTGATTCTGCTATTGACAGAGCAATGCAAATGGTAAGGTTCATTTCAAATGGATCTTTAAAATATGGAACCATTTTCTTTATTTTGGATTTCTTTCTCTCTTATTTAGATATGGGTTGGATAGAATAATTTTTAAAATGCCAGAAATATATTTTTCTTCACAAATTAGATTTCACTAATACATGATTAATGCAAAGAAAAATGGGTTTTTTTGTGGAGTCCCTCAATATTTTGAAAGTAGAAATAAAATTAGTATTTTCAGGGACCTTTTAATTCCAAATAGAATTTGATTGGCTAAAATCTCTTATATGGTCTCAGTATGAAGTATAAGGTTTTTTCCTTATTTAAATTCTTTTTTATTTGAATACACCAATTGGTATATATTTGGGGGTAAGAATTTTTTGGGTTTATATGGCATATATTTCTTTTTCATTATAATTAGTGTCCTCTTTATGATTTTATATTATTCATTATATTAGAACTATGATTCTTCTTCAATTATTCCCTCTAATTCTTTTTTTCATTCGCCAACTTATCTCTTTTCTACCATTTTTATATAACCAATAAGATTCATAGTAGCAAGTGAATATTCAATATGAAAGACACTTATCAAATGAATTATTTTAAAAAAAAACATGTCTTAGACACTGTATGCTGAGGGCTGTTCTAAATGATGCAGATGTAAATAAAAAATCACACTCCCTCCTGCTTTTAAGGAGTTTACATTAAAATGGAAATGGAGGAGAGCATATATAGGGGAGTAATAGCCAGGGAGGAGCACTTTGATTTGGCAAGTCACACAGATGTTGAGCGAAACCATCAGGTATAGCCTGATATGCTGTTTTTTTTTTTAAGTAGAAATGATAGTATTGATTCAATTATGGTTCCGGAACTATCAGCTGCAGGGATGCTATAGCATGGAGAACATGGCCAGGAGAAAAATGAATCGTGCCTGGAGACTTTGAGATATGGTGGACTATATAAAGTTGTCACCCAACAAGAAAGCAGTGCTAATCTATAAATTGTGTTCATGCTGCTTACATAATGCCATCTTTTATAAAGCCCAACTCTCTGCTGCCTTTTTGTTTAATAAGTTCTTTAGGATAATTTCTCTTTCTTTGGTTACTTTTCTATGACAACAAATGGTAAAACATTTTAAGGCACTTTATGCCTAGCTTTGGGGATTGTGACAATAGCATCATTTTCTTTCTCAGAATGAAAACTTTGCTGTGGAGACAGGGAAACAGCCCATCATATTTGAAAATCCAATGTATGCAGCCAGAGACAGTGTTGTCAATGTTGATCAGCCAGCCCCGGTGAGAAATGAACACACATTTCTTTTGGGATGATCTCTTAAAGTGCAGCATCTTCACTGTTTTTTGTTCTGTCCAGTTTCATCTACTTAAATCTCTTTTAATTTATCCTTTCAAACAGAAAAAACTATATAAGTTAATTTAGTTAATTTTTAACCTTGACTTTCTGCAAAGATAGGGTTGATTAAAGATTTTAGAGTAATACTTGAAAAATGAGAACTATTTTATGTCCCATAAAAATTGTTGAAAGGTTAGAGTCCTTCTCACTTGTATGAAGAAGCTCTTCATTTTGATTTTCATAAAGTCAAGTAATTATAACTACATCTTTGGATAGTATTTCATCAGGAAGCAGAGAAAAGGAAAAGAAAAGGAAGAGGAGGCAGAACTTCTTACTAACAGGATTCAATAGTCAAAATAATTTTTTGCTCCCTCTTGCTAAGCATCAATTCATTGTTAGCACTTAGATTTTCATTGGAATGACAACAGATGGCATATTTAAATATCAGGCTGAAATGCTTCCTTACTTAGGACTGGAATATTTAGAGTACTGAAAATATTTAACTAACCCTATGATGAGTGGTTATTAAAGCTTTAATGTTGTGCCATTTACTGATGTGTTCTGTTTGTTATTCTCTCTATGGCTATGCCTCTGTAGAATATAAGTAGAGGGAATTTAATGATGGACCTAAAAGATAGGTTATAAACATGCAAAGAATGTAATATGCTCTGTCTCTTCATTCTTTAAAACTTGTGTTAGATTTTTTTTGGGAAGGATCTCTGTGGCTGAAAAATGTAGAAAATTTCTGGAAGGTTAATTATTACATTTATCTCTATAGTTTCAAATGTTATAAATCAATAAGCATTGATTAAATGATTGCTGTCAGAAATTATTCCAAGTCCTGAAGATAGCAAAATCAAAAACAATTAAAAACAAACAAACAGAAAATCTCAAGCTCAACTCAGAAAAAAAGCAGTCTCAGCTTTCAAGGACTTTACATTCAAGTGGAGCTGATAATATATAAACAAATAGGTATACACTTGCTACATGCAGAGTAGATGGAGGTAGCCTTAGAGAGAAAGGAACCAGCAGCTGAGAGATCAGGGAAAGTTCTCCTGCCAAAGGTAATTGTGAATTGAATCCTGGAGGAAGCCAAGGATTCTAAGAGGAGGAAGTAAGTAGATACCCAGGGGCATAAAAAACAGCTAGCATAAAGATATGGAGATACGTGAGCATTACAGCATTTTCCATCATATGTGAAGAGTAGCACAAATAGATAAATATGATTAAACTGTGCAGTATATGGAGGAAACTAACGTGTAGGAAGACTGAAACAATAGGAAGAGTACATGTTGTGAATAGTGTAAATGCCAAAAAGAGGGGTTTATATTTGATTCTAAAGTAATAGGGAATCATTGTGGTTTATTGATAGGGAAAATAACATGGTCAAACCGATGCTTTAGGAAAATTGTTTTGGCAGCTGAATGGAGGATGGAGTGGATGGAGAAGGGAGGGGTTTGAGATGCAGGACCATTTAGCAAGCTACTACGGTAGTCTAGACAATAAAGACAG
The DNA here is from genome assembly GCA_023553655.1 of Myrmecobius fasciatus. Lineage (NCBI taxonomy): Eukaryota > Metazoa > Chordata > Mammalia > Dasyuromorphia > Myrmecobiidae > Myrmecobius > Myrmecobius fasciatus. The sequence goes on along the minus strand of JAJPUD010010294.1, from coordinate 6,664 downwards.
AACCTGGATGGTGGTTTTGTGAATGGAGAGAAGGGGACATATCTAAAAGCTATTGTGGAGAAATAAGTAAGATTTAACATTCTGAATATGTGGGATGGGAGTAAGTATTCTTGGATTGTAAATTCAGGTGATTAGAAGGATTGTGATGTCCTCAATTAAAATGTTTGGGAAAGGCCTGTATTTGGAAGGAAAGATTAACTCTCCAGGGATAAAATGTCCAGTTCAAAAAAAGATTTAGATAAAAAGGATAAACTGAAGGAAGATTAATTATTCTAAAATGACCCTACAGTATCCTATTATTCTAAGTGTATATACTGGCTTACTTTTACTGAATTCCTTTAATCAAGTACCATATAGATAGCTTTGGGAAGAAATGGATATGTAAGAAGGATCAGAAACATCTTTAATAAATCTGATTGTAGCTGGTATAAAGTTTGGAGATTTTTTCTCCTGTAATTATAGGTCTATATTAGTATTTAATGTTTTGTTTTTTGGAAAGTGGGACACTCTTTATACTCTGCTAGTACATGGAATTTTTCCTTATGCTATCAAGAGAAAGTATAACTTCAACTATATGGGAGAGCAAAATACCCAAAGGAAAAAAGTAATTGAAAAGAAAGAAAAATCAAGAAATTCTGTTTTTATGTTTCAATTAGTGATTTTATACTATTGGGGGCCAGTCTTTAAAACTTTTAATTTTTGTTCTTAAAGAGCAAATCATTTCTCTTTACTCTTTGATTAAACTCTCTTAATCTGAAGTTTCTAATTGAGTTTTAATTGCAATTTCATCTTTTTGGAGTTGGATAAAACTGTTTAATATATTTATAGGTAGCTGAATTCAGAAATGAGGACAATCCAAATTATGAAAATACCATCAGTTCTTCAGAAATTGTTGTTGAGGAAAAGCAACCTTCTACAAGTACAGAAACAACACAAGGAACAGAAGCTGCTCAGGTATTCTGTGTTTGATTTTAAGAGAACTTTTCAGTTTTGCCTTTGGTTTTATCTTTGTCACCATGAGAGCTATGTGTAGTTCTATACCTATTAGAACTAAGAAATCCTGATTGTTAGATCCACAATAGTGCAGAGTTAATGATTCTTCCTCTTTAATCACTTTCCTCTGCCTCCCCAGATATGCAAGCAACATTAGATAGGTATATGATGAATACTCTGACATATGCTTTGGAAGCTTCATGCAAAATTTAATATAAAAATCAGAGAAGGACAACAGACTTTTGCAGTCTAGCTTCTTTAAATTCTGGATTGTGACTTTAACAAAGTTTGATTTAATATTTATAGAAAAAAAAGATATGCAAAACATAGCCTATTATACATCCAGAGCTGGGAAAGACTTCAGGGGGCTATTTAGTTTAATTATTTTATAGAAAAGACATCAAGGCTCCAAGAAGTTAGATGATTTTCCTAAGTCACACAGGTTACCAGAATTCACTTCCAGGTCCTCAGATCTTACCTAAAATAGGAATATTTATGTATTTAGTTCTTTATTTGTTAATCTGGGAAATTTATATTTTTTAAGTATTCATCCATTTCACTTAGATTATCAGATTTATTGGCTCACAATTAGGCAAAGTAGCTCCTAATTATTGCTTTAATTTCTTCTTCATTGATGATAAATTCACCTTTTTCATTTTTGAAAATGAAGTTCCTAAGACTATAAAGCCAGTCTCTTTTTTCTGTGTCATATATCTTAGTATGATTTATTTGTTGACTTTTATATTTCCAGACTAGGGCATATATGTAGAGGAAATTTGTAGAGGAACTTTTCTCCTTAAATAGAACCTAATTATTGTGTGCTTCAGAGATGTCAAACACAATAAGATTGCTATTAAACCACATTAAAATAAAATTGGAAAGTATTTTTAAAAATAAAACACAACAGAACATATTTTTCTAAGTCACTGTGCAGGAATCCTTATTACAGTTTAGTAGCCACCAATTTCTTTTTGGGTTTGATACCACTGGTGTACTTGAGTACCTGTCATATTGTATGTTGCTGTTCAGTTGTTCAGTTGTGCCTGACTCAGGCCAAAAACAAAGATTCTGAAGGGGTTTTTGCCATTTTCTTCTCAAGCTCATTTTACAGCTAAGGAAACTGACCCAAACAGGAAAAAGTGACTTGCTCAGGGTCATACAGCAAGTAAGGGTCTGAGACTGGATTTCAGGTCTTCCTGACTCTAAGTCTAGCACTCTATCTATTGAGCCACCTAGCTGTGCCTCTCAATATTGAATATATGCACATAAATATCTGTGGAATTGAATTGTAGGGCTATCTATCAACTTTTGACACTGCGTGGCAATTAGATGTACTTTTGACATAATCCTTAGCACTATGCTTCTTGGCCACCAGATGGCTTTTGTACTCTACCTGGGCAATCTGGCTTTAAAAAATTAGAAGCTTGTAATTTGATAACCTTGTTACCAGACTGGTTGTAAGAAACTCAATGGATTAAAGATTCAAATCTACTTATTTATTGACAAAAATGCATATTATAGGTAGTTACAAATATATTCAAGAAGCTTTTTAAGTTTAGTTTTATATAATAATACAAATAAAGATGCAGTTAGGTACTTTTCTCTCATTAGAATTCTCACTTAGAATTAAACAAGTTGTGTAGCCTATGAATTGATCTAGCATCTATACATATGATTTATAATACTCTAAAATTACAGAAATGAATCAAAAAATATTCACAAATAGAGAGTATAGGAGGTATGGCTAGAGAACAACCTGTTTGAAAGAGATCTGGAGATTTTATTGAGTTACTAGCTTACTATGAGTTTGCCCTGTGTCTTGGCTTTCAAAAAAAAACCCTCCAATTCAATTTTAGACTTCACTAAAAGGGATAAGCCCTTTGTATTCTGACCTTATCCAATCATATCTAGAGAACTGTGTTCAGTTGTGAGGTCATGTTTTGAGACAGATACTGAAAAACTGGACATCATTCACAAGAAGGCAAGTATAATGTAAGGACTGGGGACTATGCCACATGATAAATATTTGAAGAAACTGGGAATACTCTGGAGAAATGAAGACAGGGGAAATATAACTGTCTTTGTGTATTTGCAAATTTATCACAGAGAATGAAATGCAATGGAGTTAGTTTTTAGATAGTATTTGCTACTCTGTGCTATATACACATTATGGTAAGTGCTTTATAAATGTTTAATCCTTTTATTTTGATCCTCTGAGGTACACTCCATTTTTTATCTCATTTTACAGTTGAGGAAACTAAGGCAAACAAAGGTTAAATTCTGGTGGTCATGCATCTCATTGGAAGGGAGATTCAGTTGTTGACTTTTGCTGAGTCCTGTGAGTGGTCAAGTAGCATAGGCTAAGGGGGAGAACATGGGAGGAGGAAGGGTCCCCCTGTGTGATAGCAGTGGGAAAGGGGTGATGTTTGGTCCTCCTGCTACCTAGTGTGCCTGGATAGGAACTGACATGCCTGACTTCTGAGAGAATAGGTGAAGGGTTCTTTTCTATATTTCCTATTACGTGATCTGTGCTCCAAAGCTGATTCTTACTGTCAACAAGATAAATCACGAACAGTTATCTATTGGTTCTCTATTCAATCTAGTTTGAAAACTTCCTTTCACATCTTAATTCTGTGACTTTCTCCTAGCTCCCAAATCAGTATAAGGTTATTTCTCTTAGTCAGTAGCTCTCTTCCATCCATCATGAATACCAGGCTATCTTTCCTAAACTAGCTCTCCACTCTTCCTCATCTTGATTCTTTGGCAAACTAGTTGAACTTGAAAATTTCTTCTTGAGTTCTTACTTCCTAATTGTATTGTGGATTTTGCCTTATCTAGAATTTGCCTTGAATTTTTCTCACCTACTATCTTTACTCTTATATAAATGCTGCTGAATGAACTGGAGAGAATTATGAAGCCATGACAACCAGGTCAACACAAAGTTATGCTACATAGCCTTTACTGGGCTCTCACTGTTGTAGGTAATTCTTTTACATCTGTCTAATTAATGCATTATATCACTCACTAATGTGGCTCTCCAAATCGTCTTAATACCTCCTCATTTTTTCCTGGCTCCCTCTGTATCATCTTTTAATGAAACAAAACTTGTATAAACTTTAGACTTTGGTTTTCTCACCTATCAAATGAATATATTGAACTTAATGAGCAGTAAGATTTCTTCCAGCTCTCTGGGTCTTCCTCACAATTTTTTTTTTAAATTTTCAGAACAAATATTTGTTTCCTCACTTTCTTTAGCCATTCTTGGTAAGATCTTGAAGTTCCTCACCAGTCTGGCCCCCCTCTTTTGTCATCATTTTTTCTTAAAATATGAAACATAAATACTTAAAACATGGTCTAGTTTGAGTAGAAGAGAACAATACTCTCAAACCTATATTTAGGAAGCACTGCTTCTTTTAATGCAGTCTAATATTGTTATAGCTTTTTGTTTTGTCTGCCCTGACATACTGTTAACTCATATTGAGATTACAATCCATTCAGTCCTTACATATTTTTTCATAAGAACATTTGTCTCTTCATATTCCTCCTTCTATTATTTTATACTTGTGATATTAAATTAATAAATATTATTTATGTTTAAGGACTACTCATGGGTCTGAGCCCATCACTGATCAGCAGAGGAGATTTGCCTGTTCTCTTTTCAATCTGGGCTGGCTAGTCTGTCCCCCCTCAAACAACTTGGTGGAACCTTGCTCCAAAGGTCTTGACATCTTAATTCCAATCTTCTTAGCAAGAAGACTTGATTGTCTTAGCTCCCTGCAGCTCAGAATTCCCAAGCTTAAGAGAATTTCCAGTTTTAGCCTCCCAGGTAGCAGGGATTATACCTGTGAACCACAAAGTCTGAGTGTTTATTCATTTTAGATCCAAACATAGAATGAGCATTTACAAATTGCAAAAAGAATGAAGTGGGACGGAGCTTCATAGTATAGCATAATAAACATAACATATAGCAATAAAATATACATAAATAATCACATATGCTATATTATGAATAATCATTGAATTTAAGAAAAATAAACATTAGATCATAAGTAATGAAACCTGAGTGCTAAATTTGGAGTCAAAGGTCCTGAGTTTCATTGTTACTTCTTACTATTCATCTCTAGCTTCAAAAGCTATCTCTTAAATTTCAGAAGACATTTCTTAGATAGTGGCCTAAAATTTCAGTCATTTTAGATTTTGCCAGACAAGAAGCAAAGTTGGAAGTTCAGAAACAAGAGTATTCACGAAAACTCTGTGATTCCAGCTTCCTATGGATATAGTTTAGGAACTAGATAAAGTATTCCATCTGTTCTTAGTTGTCAAAGTGATAACTTGAGAGGAAGGATATCTTTGAGAAGAATGCTTTCCAAATTACTTAAAATTTCATAGAACTTAACCCTCACCTTTCACTGTCCTCTGAGGTTCAGCATGTACTTAAACAGAATTACAAATATTAATGTATAATGAATGGGCTGCTTGTGACTCATGCCTACAGTTGATATTCAGTCATTCTTTTTGACTGGGGAAGGTTGGGGATAAATTGTTACAAATTAAGATATCAATCAAGAATTCTTTAAGAGTTCATATCTAATCCCCAGTAACCAGTACATCTGGGGCTTTGAGTAGGATGTTGTGAAAATGTGTTCTAAGGGACTAGGTAGGGATTATTCATCCTGGGTTTTTTCCTAGAACAGCCATTTTTAATCTCTTTTGTGTGTTATGGACACCTTTCATAGTCTGCTGAATCTATACTCCTTGGAATACATATGTACACACACATACATATATTTTTAAATATATGTACATATATATTTAAATCACAATATATATATGTCACAATAAAAATGCTAGATTCCAGCTAAAGATTAGTGAAAACAAAGATATAATTTTTTCCTATTTTTTTCATGAATGAAATAAAAACCTCTGCCCCAGATCTTTTGGTAAATTGTCCATGCTTGAATGGACCGAGGAGACATAGAAATGAAGCATAAAGAATTATATGTCTAAGAAAACATCTATTTTTCATTTAGTAAAGAATAAATTTTTCCATGTAAACAGCAGGTAACAATAGAGTTTAATTTGACCCACACTGATAACAATTGAAAGAATGATTGATTAGGAGTGGATCTGATTCTAGCTCTGCCTCTTATTATCTGTATGATGCCACATAAATCCTTTATACCTTGTTTTCTCATCTGTAAATGGAAGGATTGGGAATAGACTAGATGACTTCTAATGTTCCTTTCTACCTCTAATTGTAAGACCTATATTGATAAAAGTATAGTATCCATTGAGTCCTGGGGTTCATTCTATGCAATGGAAGATTTGAGAATTATTAGCCAGATTTTTCTCCTCCTTGACTTCTCATCCTACTTCCTGTGAAGCCTGATTTCTCCCTTATAAAGGAAAAAAGGAGTCTCTCTATCCATCTTATAGCCTTTAAATGTCCATTTATATGTTTTGTGTATTTTGTATATAATGGATATCATATAATTTGCCTTCTCAATGAGTACTGGAGGAACTAGAGAGAATTTTGAACTTAAAATTTAAAAAATTAAAATAAAATAATATATTAATTTATTGTGGCTTTAGGTTCTTTGTTATTGTTCTTTAGGTTCAATTAAGGTTGGGCACTCAGTTGAATGTAGCAATTGATATTAATATATAAGTC
>JAJPUD010010293.1:0-63955 GCA_023553655.1 Myrmecobius fasciatus | reverse complement strand
AAAAAAAAAAGAAATGATCATCATATACTCTTGTTGTTGCTGTGTATAATGATCTCCTGGTTCTGCTCGTTTCACTCAGCATCAGTTCATGCAAGTCTCTCTAGGCCTCTGTAAAATCATCCTGCTGGTCGATTCTCACAGAACAATAATATTCCATGACATTCATATACCATAATTTATTCAGCCATTCTCCGATTGATGGGCATCCATTCAGCTTCAAGTTTCTAGCCACTACAAAAAGGGCTGCCACAAACATTCTTGTACATGTGTGTCCCTTTCTTTCCTTTAAGATCTCTTTGGAATATAAGCCCAATAGAAACACTGCTGGGTCAAAGGGTATGCTTTTTGAGCATAGTTCCAAATTGCTCTCCAGAATGTTTGGATCCATTCACAGTTCCACCATATGGTTGATAGGATATTATGGAAAAGTACTACCTTTACTTATGCATGTTGTTAATTTTTTTGAAATAGTTCTTTCCATCCTGTACACATTAAAACTGTTTCCTTATTTGCCACTAACAGTTTCTGAAAAGTTCTCTTTCAGTTTGTCTTTTATATTCATCCACTCAAACTCAAACCTCTTTGCTGGTATACCAATAGCAACCAAAGTTGGACTTTAACCTCCTGGAAATTATAGTACAAAATACATAAACACAGACAAAAATATGTATATATTTTATCAAGAAGCAAAGGAAAAAAGACTATTTTAGTTGCCTTTTTTATAATTATCAAAAGTAATTGCTTAAACACCCATTTAATCTTTTTCTATTTTACTATGATAATGAATCCTTTCAGGCAGGTTCAGGGAGTTGGTATGGGACCAACTAGGGAGTAAGGTCTAAGAGAGTTAAAGAATTAAGGGAAGATTGATAGAAATAACAGAAGCTGGCATTTGAACAGATAGAGAATCTACTGATGAAGTTTTGAGTTCATTATTTTGGATAATAGTAATAATAACAAGTAGTATTTGTAGAAGTAATAGTAGTAGTAGTAGTAGTAGTAGTAGTAGTAACAGTAGTGGTGGTGGTGGTGGTGGTGGTGATGGTGGTTGTAGTAGTGGTAATAGTAGTAGTAATCCTGGCAGTAGTAGTAGTTGTAGTAGGAGTAGGAGTAGGAGTAGGAGTAGTAATAGTAATAGTAGTAGAAGTGGTGGTGGTGATAGTAATGGGAGTAAGTGTAGTAGTAGTAGTAGTAGTAGTAATAATAATAGTAATGGTAATGATACTAGTAATAGTAGTAGTGGTGGTGGTGCTGGTGCTGGTGGTGATGGTGGTGGTAGTAGTGGTAGTTTTTCTATAGTGCTTTAAGGTTTATAAAATTCTTGACATACATTATCTCATTTGATTCTCACAACCTTTGAAGGTAGGTGATATTATCATTCCCATTTTACAGATGAAGAAAATGAGAGTGAGAAGAAATTAAGTGATTTGCTCAGTAGGTATCTGAGACAAGATTCAAATCATGCCTTCCTGACTCCAAATCCAATGTCCTATCTTACAATTCAAGTGCATGATGAGGAGATTATATATAACAAACAAACAATTTGGAAATAAACCAAATGTTACTCCTTTTTTTTTGTTTGTTTGTTTTCACATGAAGTAATATCAAAGTGCATCTAGAGCGGTGATGAAGAGAATCTTGATCAATTATATGACTCTCCATCAATAAACTGGATAAGATTTCAAAGTGTAGATGTTTGTTAGAAGGAGTAAACTAACTCCTTTGGAATAGACAAACTTCCTAGTTCCTCACTAGAGAGGGAACTTCTCTTATTGGTTCCCTATAACTAGATTAGCTAATTGGTTGGCTGAGACCTAAGTGGAGAAATTCTTATTGAGGAACTGCCCTTTCCATATCATGAAAGTAAAGCTTAACTTTTTTATGCTCTAGACCCTTTTCTCAAAGCTTCTCTCCCTTGAGTTTCTAGACTGAAGGGAAACATGGTAGTGGAGAAGGAGAATTCTGTCAATATTTCCACCTTCCTCCCACAAAGCAGTGGCAGCATAAAGAATGACAAATATTGCCTACACTTGCATAGGCAAGCTGGAAACTGGAATTTCTCTACATAATTATTCCCGGATGCGTTTCTGTTTCTTTTTGTGATCATATTAGTGACTAACAAATAAGACCAAAGGAAAATGGGGAAAGTGTCTTCATCTATTTCAAGGACTTTCATGTGGTACAGGGATTAGGGTTGTTCTATTTGACCCCAGAGGCCTAGGAGCTTGATTAGAAACTGCAGAGGAAAATTTAGGTTTACAATCAGGATAAACTTTCTAACAATTAGAAATTTCTCATAGTGAAATAGGCTAGCTCCAAAGATGGTCTTTGGGTATATTGGTAGGACTAATAATTTACTAATATTCCTCCCAGTCTTCCAACTTACCCCCAATCTTTCCAATGTTCCTATACATTACTCTTTCTATGTACTCTTTGATCTGGTGACACTACCCTCCTGGCTACTCCAAAAATAAGACCCTCCATCTCTCTGCTCTGGGTATTTTCTCTGGCTGTCCACCAAGCCTGGAATGCTCTCTCTCTTTCCCATTTTTTTTTTTACTGGCTTCCTTGAATTTCTTTAAATCACAAATAAAAGTGAAATCTCATCTTCAGGAAGACTTTCCCAACTCTTTCTTAATTTTAGGTCTTTTCTAAACATTTCATATTAACCAGACAGACATGGTCTGGGAATTTTAGTGAATTATAATTCAGTATGTGTTACTTTACCTTTACAAAGTACCTTTCCCTTTACTTTACAAAGTACCTTTGTAATTCTCATAAGAAAATGGGAGGAAATTTTAAATGAATTATTTGATCCAATAAGTATTAACATTAGAAAAATCAGATGTGTCAATTACCTATATATATTTATAATAATTTAAAATACAGCATATTTATGTCTAATGTTAGGATTTGTAGGGTGGGTGTAGAGAAGAAAAAAGGGGGAAAAGTTACATAATAACTTTATTATATATTTAAAAGGAACAACATATTGTACATATCTGATATGTAGTTTCTTGTATAATCATCTCTTTTTTCTATTATCCTATGTTATGGAAATGCTTGCTTTACTTGTTAAGTTCAGAATAAAATAAATAAAGCTTTAAAAATTTTAACATATATATATTTATTATAATTTCTTCTACTATGCAAATATACTTTAAAAATAAATAAGTCCAAGCAGATTTTTTTTTTAAATAAAAGGCTTCATCTTACTATATTGATTTTTTTGGTCTTATGTATTTTTTTTAAATGCCCTGTGAAAATTGACATAGCTTGGTCCTTTTGGGTATTCCTAAATTCTGATTCTTCTGATATTTTAAGTACCTTCTAAGTAGAATATAGCTTAGCATAATGTCTGGCACATAGTAGATGATTAATAAGTACTTTTTGATTACTTTTTTAAACATGAATAATAGATGGAGTGCCAGTCTTCAAGCCAAGAAAACTTGATGTTAACTCTAGTTTTTGATTCACACTGGCTACATGGCTTTAGGCTTGGCATTTAACTTCTTAGTACCCTCTAAGCATAACTCTATTACAAATCCAGGAAAAATGCTGAATTTCATTAAGAGGATTACTCTTCTGAGGTGTCACTCTATTAGTGAAATCACAAGATGGGTTCTACACCCATGGGCCCAGCCACTAGGTAAGATTGTTTGTTTTTCAGCTGATTCTGACTCTTGGCAAAGATACTGGAATAGTGTTCCATTTCCTTTTCCAGTTAATTTTATAGGTGAGAAAACTAAGGCAAATAGTAAATTGACTTGCCCAGAGTCACACAACAAGTCAGTGTCTGACCAGATTTGAACTCAAGATGAATCTTCCTGACTCTAGGACCAGTATTCAATCCTCTGTGTTATCTAGCTACTGGGCAAATTGTTGAGAGATAAAGACAAAGGCAATGTTTTCTTGGGAAGAGGGGAGGAGGGAGGAGAGAAAGGAAAATTTGGAGCAGAGGGTTTTGCAGGGATATATGGTAAGGGCTTTCTTTCCATGTATTTGGGAAAATGAAATACTATTAAAAATTAAAACAAAAGCAAAAGCAAAACAATTAAACAGTAGTATAAAGCACAAAAAAGAGAATTCTTGAATGAAGCATAGAAGTTATTTCCCTTGCATGAATTAAGATTCCCTCTCCATCTTCACAAATCCTGACATTCTATAAGTGCCAACTTCTAGGCAGAAGGGCAGGAACTGGTGGACCTATTAAGAAAATGTGGCTTTGAATACTTCCTCAGAAAATAAGTGAGGAGAAAATCAAGTTGACAAAAAAACAATGCGAGGTTTATACCCAATGAAATATGCAGTCTTTTCTTCAAATGATTTGTTGTATTCAAATTGTTAGAGAGCTTATCTCATTGAGTACTTAGGTTTTCAAAATGTAGATCACAAACCTAGGATTTGGGTCTACCCAAGTCTGTCCTGGGTAAACACAGAAACAAGATTTATTTTCTTGAAAGGAATACAAAATAGTGAAGAGGTCTTTTTAAAGATACCAAATCAAAATGAGTTGTAACTGAAATTATATGAAATAATAATCTTGGAGAACTCTGTTGTTTAAAAGAATTTGAAAACTAAAAGAAAGAGCTCATGTTAAAAAATAAAATGAAGTAAGTGAGAGCAAAAGCTGTTATGTATTTACATCAAAATAAGAAAAACCACACAAAGAGGGTGGTACATTAAAGCAAATTATTTAAGTCAGAGTTCCTTTTCCTCTTTCTTTTTTCTTTCTTTCATTCTTTCTTTCTTTTTTTTTTAAAGCTTTTTATTTGTATAACATATGGGTATGGGTATGTTCCTCAGCATTGATCATCTTTCTTTACTCTTTTCACTTCTCTCTCCCTGTCTTCCTTCTTCCTTCTTCTCTCCCTTCCTCTCTCAAGCCTTATTCCTTTTCCCCCATCCCAGTAATCCGATAATGTCATATAATGGCTTTCTGAATTCCAGACACAACATATTCTTTAAATTTTCTTCACATTTTGATCTTTGGTTGGTCTGTCAATCAACTAATATTTTTATTTAATTCACTTTCTTCTACATGCCAGGCATTGTGTTAAGTGCACAAAGAAAGGGAAAAGAAAGGGAATCCCCTTTCTCAAGGAACTTGTGGTCTAATGGGAGAAGACAATATGCACAATCAACTATGTACAAATAAGATGAATAAAGAATAGATTAGGGATAACAAAGTGAGAGAAGGCACTGAAGTTAAAGAGGAGTGAGAAAGACTTCCTATAAAAGTAAGATGTTAGCTGAAACTAGAAGGAAGCCAAGAAATAAAGATTAAGAGAAAGAATTCCAGACATGGGGGACAGACAGTGAAAATGCTCTGAGTCAAATGGAGTATCTTATATGAGAAATAGTGAGGAGACCAGTGTCACAAGATCAAATAGTTCTTGGAAAGGAAGAAAGTGTAAAAAGACTGAAAATTTAGAAAGGGGTTGGATTCTAATAGGCTTCAAAAGCCGAATGCAAGATACTATATTTGATGATGGAAGTAACAAGGAGTGACGGGAGCTTGTCAAATAGGAGAATAACATGGTCAGACTTGTACTTTAGAAAGATCATCCCATATAAAATTGAAGTGGAAAGAGATTTGATGCATGGAGACCAATCAGAATTCTATTTCAGTGGTCTAGGTATGAAGTGATGAGGGCACCAAGATGATGTCAGTATCGGAGGAGAGAATGAAATTGTTGGGGGTTCCCTCCTAACAAAGAGAAAAATTTTAATGAAATAATGTAATTTTTTGGGGTAACAGTTAATTGTGTCTTCAAAAATCTTTCCAGAAACTCCTAGGCAGTGGCTCTGGAAATATTTTTAAGTTTCTAACATTAGTTTTCTTAACTATTGTAATGAGGCAATAGAAGAAAAAAGTTTGTTTTATCAGAGTTCTGCAGGTGGCTTCCAAAGTAATGTCAACAAAAAAAAATTGTTGACATTATTTTTAATTTTCCAGACCAGATGTCATAAATAATATTTGTATCTTCTAGATGCTGCCTGCCAGCCTCCTTGTTCCTCCTGTTACAAGGCAGTTAATCACTTCAATCTGAAGCAGGTGTGACTGAAATCTATAAAGATGGAAACAAATAAAAGACAAATATTCCTAAAAGGAATGCAAGACAAATAATACTTTAGTGAGTAATAGTTATGTTGCATATTCTACATGGAAAATAGAATGCAATTCTTAAAAAGTTTTTGGCTATTCCCTTTTGTCCAAGCTCAACCAGAGCATAACAGGAGGTGAGGGGTCAATAATCATCATCTCCAGAGGAGAACGGGGCTGTGGGAAAAACAATTCAATAAGAGATTATGCTGTTTAAAAGGGGAGGCAAGGCAGAAGTCAGAAATTTCCAAACCAGTGACAAAACCCAAGATAACCCAAGTTAATAGAAGCAAATGAATAAAAATGGAGAGTGACAGGGAAACCCATATTGAAAAGGCTAGGGTCAAAAACCATATAGATGTGTATGATTCTGGATCACTTTGGAGATAAATTGTTAAGCAATGCAAGGCACCATCCTGGAGCCCCCATTTAATGGGCCCAGTTTGACAAACATGGCTACACTAGTATCTTTAAGAACCTACTCCATAGAAAGCCAGACACATAAAATATGTTTGCTGTTCAATTTCTTACTCCAATCCAATTCTTTCTGACCCCATGGACTATAACATGCCAGGCCCTTCTATTCTCCACTATCTCTCAAAGCTTGTCCAAGTTCATGTTCATGCCACTGGAAAAATTATGGTTTGACTGTATACAACTTTGTTGGCAAGGTGATGTCTCTACTTTTTAGTTGCTCTCCATATTTGTCATAACTTTCCTTCCAAGAAAACAAGCTTCTTTTAATTTTATGGCTTTAGTTACTACCTGTGGTGATCTGACAATGTATAGTTCATGAATTTTATACTTTTGTGCCTTTATATATGATCATCTTTTATCCTATTCAATATATCTTTCTCTAATACATGATGTGCCTGAGACTGAAAGAATTTTGTATTATTTTCATGTTGAGTGTTTTTATTCATGATTAGGAAATTATTTCCCTATTTCTGATACCTTGTTTGCCTATCAGTGTTAGGCTAAGCTCATCATCATCTCTGAACTTTGTGCTAAGAGAGGATGATACATAAAAAAGCCAAATTTTTACTCAGCAGTTCAAAGTTTAAGGTGAGAAGGAATAGAAATGAAGTTGAGTGATAAATAAGTTTAGAATAAATTATGGAGTAGAATCACAGAATCTTAGAAAAGAAAAGAATCTCAAGAGATCCTGGAATCCTGAATCATCATCCAAGGTAGAAGTAGCAGCATAGAACACCAACAGTGTGAAAGAGGAATCAGACCATATGTATATATGAATATTATGTATATCGAAATATCTGTAGATGCTATCTATGGAGCTACATATCTATCTATATCATCAAGCTTGTTCCATTTGATTCTAAAGAGCAGAACTATGTGCAATGGGTAGAAATACAAAGAGTCAAAATTAGGCATAATGTTAAGAAAAACAAAACAAAACAAAAATTTGCTATTAAACCTATTCAGAAGGAATAATTTCTCAGCTTCTATGTGCAAGCAAAGGCTAGATGATCATTGGCTAGAAGGAATTCTTCAGGTTTGAGAGATAGCAGAGATTCTTTCCAGCTCTGAAATATTGTGTTCTATAATTGTTATGAGCTTAGCTAGTCTGTATATGTGCAAGGTTGATGTAGAGGAAAAAAAAATTTATTTCTCATCTGTTTTGCTCCTTTGAACTTTCTTATTATGTACCCAGAAATCTCAACAATAACCACATCATCCTTCTAATGACACTCAGTGCTAATTTACCACATCTGTACCCTCAGTACTCTCTGCCTTTCTGTTTGGAGGCTTAGGTCAATCATCTTTTCATTTCCCTATGTGACTATATTTCTGTGGACTTCATCATGTACTATGCCAGGTACCATATTCTTTCTTAACCTCCTACTCCACTTTCAGTTTCTTTTTGTTTTCTTCACTCTTGTTTCTGCAGAGTGATTTTTTGAGACTTTTTTTATACCCCCAGTTTTAAGTATATTGACAAGTAAATGATAGGTACTTAATGATTGTTTATTGACTGATAATAGAGGCACTCATACATATCTGCTGTGTTTTGGATTTTTTGCATACATTAGAAGTATGTGTTTTTCACTGAACAATTAGAAAAATTTTTCTAAAGCATTCCATAGATCATTGATACCATGATTCCATGGTACATGGCCACCTTCTTAGGCAAGCTTCTCTGGTCTTAGTTTCTTCATCTGCAAAATGGAGGGTTAAACTAGATTGTACTCAAAGATCCTTTTCAGTTGTAAATCTAATGATGTATGTAAATGAGAGACCAATTTCTTATTCAATTAAATCTTTCTAATCTTCAGGTCTATTTATTTAAACTGTTGGTTAGAATATGCTTATATATACTGTCATTGGCCATTAATTTGTGTATATATTTGTTTGTGAAAGCATAAGAAACATAGAGAGACAAAGAGAGAAAATATAATATTGTTAAGCTGTGTTGATATTAGTAGGGCAGCTGAGTAATTCAGAGGATAAAACATTGGGCCTGGAGTCAGGAAGACCAGAGTTAAAATTCAAGCTCAGTCACATATTAACTGTGTGACTCTGGACAAGTCAATTTAACCCTCTTTGCCTTAGCTTTTTTTTTTTTTTTTTTTTTTTAATCTGTAAAATGATCTAGAGAAGGAAATGCCAAACCACTCCAGTATCTTTGCCAAGAAAATCCCAAATGGAGTCATGAAAAATCAGACATAACTGAAATAGTTGGATATTAGTGGGGTTGCAAAATCAATTGATAGTGCAAAAATCATTTATATTTGACTTTGTCAGTGAATAAAGGTTGACCTTAAACATTTCATTTTGCCACTAAAGTCACTTTCTTATCATTAAGTCAGTGTGAAGGAGATTAAAAGCTGAAGGAGAGAGATGCATTTTAGACAATTGAATTGAATTCATAGAAAAGGAATCTTGTAGTGATGATTAAAGAATTATTTATTATTTATCAATGATGAAAGCCTAGAAGATATATAAGAATGAGCCTGTATTGTCTTGGATAAGCGAAATTGTGGTAATATGAACAGAGGAAGATAATGGAAAGAGGGATGCAAGATTCAAATTTCTTAAATTGAATGGAGATGAAGAACAGGATTTAAGAATGGATACATTAGGGCAGCTAGGGGGCACAATAGATAGAGCACCAATCCTGAAGTCAGGTGGACCTGAGTTCAAATGTGACCTCAGACACTTAACCCTTCCTAGCTTGACCCTGGGCAAGTCACTTAACCCCAATTGCCTTAGCAAAAAAAAAAAAAAAAGAAAAGAAAAAAAAAAAAAAAGAAAAATACATTAACTCCTAAGGCACAAGTGTCCTTTGAAGGAAGCAGTGCCACAGCAAGAAGTCCTAAGAGAGAGAGATGATTGAAAAGAGACAGAGTTAATTTAGAAATAGTCTTGTACTAGTGAGGCTTGTGCCAGAGCACCGGCCATTGAAATGGCTGATCTAAAGGCTGCCTTGCTTTCAGTGAATCACAGACCACATAGGTCATAAATGAATTAAAGGTAATAGGACTTTTCTCAGGACACAGTTAATTTTACTGTGTATCTCTTAGAAATTGCAGGTGGATAATTTTGGTTTTGCTTTGTGAATTCAGAGAGCCTAGACCACTGAGCCTCAAACAACTCATGATACTGAGACATCATAGTTTCAATGATAGGGCTTCCTGAGATGCCCCAAACCCATACATACCCTTTGATCTCTAAAAATTACCTTCAAGCCTTGGTGATTCAGGTTGTTTGCAATGCTTTCACAGAGGACCTCACTAGAAAAAAGGCCAGAATAGCCTCATAAAAGCATTCAAAGTTCATCTGAAATTTGAAAAGAGAAGAGATGGAATTAGAAGATCTCTTTCTCAGAAATCATGGAGAAAATGCTTGTCTAGAAAGTACTTATATTATTTAAATTTATATCTTTATGTCTTTAATATTAAATTTATGTCTTTAAATATTTTTAAATTAATGTCTTTAAGTAAATTTTGTAGAATGTGCTATAAGACAAGAGTTAGAAAGGGGTGGCAATAATCTCACCTTTAAATAAAGATATTTTGGATATGGTTAGTAATTTAAGGTTTGAGGCTGTTTTTACTTACTTTTTTTACTTAAAGTAAGTCTTCAATTTTCTAAATTTCCACAATATAGTTTTACATCTATTTATTTTATATTATTAATGTAAGAATAGGGGAAGCAACCTGGGAATTACTGTAAGTTGGAATGATTGTAAGCAGGCTGGGGGATGGAAATATTATTTTACTCTCAAGCAACCCAAAGTATTTTCCTTTCAGGGCACCCATTGAGGAAGGGGATGAAAGGATGACTCAATTCCAAGAAATACTTTAAATAACCACATAGTTCTCTGGCAAATACAGATTCACCAGAAAGGGAAGAGAAAAAAAAAATTTAACTCCTTTCATGCTTGGTTATGAATTTCTATTTCCTTGCCTCAAGTTTCTCTCTATTCCAGTCCATACAGCTGCAAAAGTGATTTTCCTAAATTAAATTTAGTTGTGCCCTCTCTGTTCTCTCATCACTTTAACCTCCCCCAAAACCAGCCAAACAAACAACTCTGATGTTTCTCTTTTATTTCCAGAATAAATTACAAATCCTGTTAGATGTTTAAAATTTTTCACAGTCTGGAAAATTCCTTCCTTCCCAGACTTCCTATATATTATTTCCCTCTACATACTCTAAAGATCAGTGAGATTGTCTTTTATTAATAACATTTATTAAACTCCTATTATGTGCCAGGCTTAAATTTGACTCTCTTTTCTCGTTCAAACATTCAATCATGTCTGATTCTTTATGACACTGTGAATCATATTATATGTGAAGTTTTCTTGGCCAAGAGATTGGAATGTTCACATTTTCCTTTTCTAGTGGATTAAGGTAGATAGAGGTTAAGGGACGTGTCCAGTATCACACACCTAGTGTCTGAGGCTGAGTTTGAACTCAGGCCTTCCTAATTACAGGTCTAGCGCTGAATCCACTGGGGCAGGTAGGTAGCTCAGGGTAGTGAGGAAATGCTTAACTCCAGGAAAGCAGAGGGTAGAGAATTAAAGTCACCCTTCTCCTTCATTTAATAAACTAGTGACTCCCAATCATTTTCAGAATCAAATATGAAACTTTCTGTTAGAATTATAAAGCTCTCCATAACCTGACCTCTCCCTAGTTTTTTCCTTTCCATTCTTCTTACAATACCCTTCCATTTACTTTGCAGTACTGAACACTGGTCTTCTTACTATTACTCATGCACAATGCTCCATCTTCCAGTTCTAAGCTTTTTCACTGACAGTTCCCCATGTCTGGAACTCTTTCCTTCTTCATCTTTACCTTCTAGTTTCCCTGGTTTCCTTTGAGTCTCAGTGAAAGTCTCACCTACAAGAAGCCTTTCCCAGTCCTCCTGTATGAATCCCAGGTGAACATAGTTTACATATTAGAACCCCCATTAGATTATGAGTTCCAGACAATTTTCAGATGATGAAATTAAAACCATCTCTAGTCATATGAAAAGTTTCTCCAAATCACTATTGATCAGAGAAATGCAAATTAAGACAACTCTGAGGTACCACTACACACCTGTCAGATTGGCTAAAATGACAGGAAAAGATAACGATGAATGTTGGAGGGGATGTGGGAAAACTGGGACACTAATACATTGTTGGTGGAACTGTGAACGGATCCAACCATTCTGGAGAGCAATTTGGAACTATGCTCAAAAAGTTATCAAACTGTGCATACCCTTTGACCCAGCAGTGTTTCTACTGGGCCTATATCCCAAAGAGATCTTAGAGGAGGGAAAGGGACCCACATGTGCAAGAATGTTTGTGGCAGCCCTTTTTGTAGTGGCTAGAAACTGGAAACTGAAGGGATGCCCATCAATTGGAGAGTGGCTGAATAAATTATGGTATATGAATGTTATGGAATATTATTGCTCTGTAAGAAATGACCAGCAGGACGATTTCAGAGAGGCCTGGAGGGACTTGCATGAACTGATGCTGAGTGAAACGAGCAGAACCAGGAGATCATCATACACAGCGACAACAGTATTACATGATGATCAATTCTGATGGACATGGCTCTCTGCAACAAAGAATTGTCTCAAACCAGTTCCAATTGTTCACTGAAGAAAACCATATACACCCAGAGAGAGGGATTTGAAATATGGACCACAATGTAACATTTTCATGATCTCTATTGATATTTGCTTGCATTGTGTTGCCTTTCTCTGATTTTCTTTTTTTTTCTTGTAGATAGGATTTTTCTTGCGTAACTTGTCAAGCATTTCAACATTATTAACATGTAGTGGACTTCCTGCCATCTAGGGGAGGGGAGGGAACTGGAGGTAAAATTTGTAATGGAAAGCTTTGTAAAGATCAATGCTGGGGAACTGCCCATACATATGTTATACAAATAAAAAGCTTTAATTAAAAAAAAAGATTATGAGTTCCTTGAGAACTTTTTTTTCGCTTTTTACAATTTTTTGGCATCTATAACACTTAGCCCAGTACCACCTCTGCAGGAAAACTTTCTGGTAAGTGCCTTCTCCTGTAAGGTTTTTTTTTTAATTAATTAAAAAATTACAATCTTTCATTTTTAACTCCAAATTCTCTTTATAGTCTATTCCTCACTGAAAAATCAAGAAACATATATATATATATATATATATATATATATATAATATACATATATTTCCACAGAGACACAGGGAGAGAGACAGGGAGAGAGAGGCACAGAGAGAGAGAGGAAAGGAGGTAGGAAGAGAGAGACAGAGAGAAATTATGTCAAGCAAAATAAATTCCTGTGTGAGTAATATCCAAAATATGTGTGACACATCAATATATACTCTGAGTTCATTACCTCTATATCTGGAGATCAGTAAAATATTTCATAATGAATCCTTTTAATTATGATTGGTCATTACACTCATTAGATTTTCTAAGTCTTTCAAAATTGTTTGCTTTGTTATTATATAAATTATTTTTCTGGTTCTCCTTACTTCATTACACATCTCTGAAACTATCTCTTTCATTGTAGATTAGTGTTCACACATCTTCATATTGTGTAATTTGTTCAGTCATTCCCTAAAAGATAGACACCTCCTCAGTTTTCAATTTTTATTACCATATAAAGAGCTGCTATAATTTTTTTAAAATACATGCTTATTCTTTTCTTCTTTTTAGATCTTTTCAAGATCTATCATTATATTTTTAGAGCAAGATGCATACACAGTTTAATAAGTTTGGGATTCTTAGTTCTAAATTATTTTTCAAAATAGTTAGGTTTCCTTACAGCCCCTCAATCTTTTTCATTTTTTTTCCCCATCAACTTTGCCAATCTAATCAGTGTGAGAGGGTATCTCAGAACTGTTTAATTTGCATTTCTCTAATTATCCATGAGTTAGAGTGTTTTTCATATGACTATTGGAGACCTGGATTTCTTCTGAAAGCTGTCTATGCCTAGAGAGTTACCATATATATATATATATATATATATACATATATATATATATATGTAGTCATATATCATATCTCTTCATTAGAATATCAGTTTTTTTTAAAGGACAGGGACTGTTTGGACTTTTTCTTTGTATCACCATACTTTATACAATGCCTAGCACATGATAAATGCTTGATACATGTTTGTTGGTTGATTAATCTATTAAAAACAAGTAGTATAAGTATCTGTAGATCCTAAAAGCCTAAAGGAAGTTTTTAATTAATTGATCACCTTATGAATGTCATTCAAAATAAAAGATAATCCATCCATCCTGATTAGCATTCTCACTCTAAATCAGCTAACTACCCAATGCCAAAATTATTACTTAGTAAGAATTTAAGTACTTTACCAAGTATGTTTTCACTATCCCCTTGAGTTTTTGGGATAAATGTAATGCACTGAATGATTTCAAATTTGATCCGCATACAGTATACAGGAAGAACATAATTCTTTTCACATGTGTTTTATAAACCAGTAGGAGAGTATGACATAAAAGTGATATCTACACAAAGTAATATTTAAATTATTAGATAAGTGAAAAATAAAATCACAACCTAGTCTTTGGCAGTTGTTATCATTTGAAAGACAAGACCTATATATATATATATATATATACATATATATATATATATATATATATACATATATATGTATATATATTGCTGAGGCAATTGGGGTTAAGTGACTTGCTCAGGGTCACACAGCTAGGAAGTGTTAAGTGTCTGAGAACAGCTTGAACTCAGGTCCTCCTAACTTCAGGGGTGGTTCTCTATCCACTGCGCCACCTAGCTGCCCCCAAACCAAAATATTTTAAATTAACTCCTGTCAATTTCATTCAGAGATAAAATGTATATACATATAAGGTTCACAGATAGATTAATTTCCTACTTGTTGTTTGAATTATTTGTGAATTCTTTGGGAAATATGTTTTCCACAGTGAATAATGTGAAAGAGAGGGTAAAGAGGATTGAAAACTCTAGCTTTGTTCAAATGCCAACTTCTATTGAAGGCCTTTTCTTTTCTGATCATCTCAAGTATTAATGATCTTGACTTTATTTTATATTTATTAATTTGTGCGCATTCTCTTAGTAGAAGATATGCTCCTTCTTAACTTTTTTTTAATCTCTGTATAACTGTCACCTTAGTAAAGCTTGGGAAATGTATTTAATAAGTGCATATTGAATTGGGTTATGTTATTATGTTACCTTTGTATTAAAGAACCAAATGTATATTAATATATTTGTTACTTACTTTAAAACTCTGTATTATGATGCACTTTTGATTCACTAATATGGAAAATAGTATGCTGGTTTAGGGTATGCTGGAGCCAGTTCAAATTGACTCACTAGGGTTGATTGTTAAATTTTCACTGTGATTATTTAAACCTGAGAATCTAGCAAATTCTACAAATCAGATTTTGATTTATTGTTTTGTTATTTTCCTAGTCTTGGGTAAGTGATGGAGAAAATGCTAATAATGCAGATTCAATTTAAAAGTATATTATGGATACATTGTTTTGAGGGTCACTTGTTAAACATTCACCAGCATACTACTGAACTCAGTAGACAATGAAGAAACATTAGGAGTTCTTTTGAAAGAATGTCATCAGTTACACAAACCAGTTGGCAAAACCAAATCTTATCTTTTATAGTCTCCTAACATAGAATCATGCCCCAGAACCTACATAACACTGGGGAAAAGATGATTTGATATTCTATTCCTTTAATATTTCAAGTTATTTCTGTCATGATAAATGTATCCTGGATCTAATCTCACATGACGGAAATAATTCCAAAAGAAGACACGTGAACATATATTTCTCTAATATGTTTTAGGATAGAGAGGGGTCTTATTAATTAAATGAGTGAATTGTCCTCTGGTTGAATAAACAGTTTAGGTAAATGATCTGTATAGTATCCAACTATGTAAGAGCCATGAGCAGAAAGAGTCAATTAAAAAACAAATAAAAATAACTTTGTCCTAAACCTGTAAGCAAAGAGTTCTGTTCTAAGGAGAAGGGAATGTAATAATCAGTTATACAGTATCTACTATGTGCCGGATAATGTGCTAACTGCTTTTACAAATATTATTTCATTTGATCCTCAGAACAATTCTTGGAGGTAGATGCTATTGTTTTCCCTATTTTACAGTTGAGGAAACTGAGGCAAACAAAAATGAAGTGTCTTGCTCATGATCACATAGCTAGTAAATATCTGAATCCAGATTTGAACTCAGGTCTTCCTGACTCCAAACCTTGTTCTTGCACTTTTCTGCACTATCAGCTGCCTTTAAAAAACTGTGATGATAGTTTGTCTCCAAAGTGATTTACAGTTACAAAGTATGTCCATGTATGTGTGTGCATGTACACACAGACACACACACACACATACACACCAGGGTCCTGTGAGATAAGTATTCAAGGAGTTTATTCTACATGCATAAAAGATGACAATGGATTTATCCAGTCAACATTTATTAAGAACATACTATGAATGAATGAATGAAAAAATTAAGTGTTTACTATGTACAAAGTATTGTGCTAAATTCTAGGGACAGAATAGAATTGCAAAGATAATCTCCAATCTCAAGGAACTCATTCTGAAAGGGGGAGATTATATATGGAGGTTTCAATTTTAAATAGTTTGAGAATGCTTCATAGCAAAGATGATGAGTGGTGCTCAAGGACTTTGGTGGTGAGAAGTTTCTTTTTCAGGTTTTTAGGCCGACTAGCAAGGATTCAAGGATTATAATACCTGTAGAAGTAATTGCTAGATCCAATCTCTGTAAGGGTTGATGGCTGGACAATGGTTATGTGAATGGCTTAGAAGCAGAGTGAAGGTCTGAGGTCAAGATAATGAGTTGACTCTATCTGGATTGGAGGGGAGGTATTAATTGAGGTATAAGATATGATTATATTGACCTGGCACATGCTGCTTTTTGTTTCTCCCTCAAGATAACTTTGCTGCTTCTGCTAGGCTGGTTCACCTGTTTTGCAAAAGTCATTAGTTGGCAATTAGAAGGAATGGTTGACCCTTTCTCTACACTAATTCTTCCTCCTTGATGATGGCTACAGAGACCAGATCAAAAAGAGGGCCATGATCTAGGTGAAACTACAATTCCAGGTATCTTGGATTTAGGATCCTTGACTGTCTCCATGGGTTTTATGGAAAAGTGGTGGCCGAAGATGGGACAGTGGTTTTCATTTTAAGGTATATGCCAACTCTTACTTCACACTCAAAGGGTACCTTCTACTTAAAGCTCAGTCCTATGATACTCAATATTGTTTACATGGTAGGAGATGTAATTCATGATTGACAGAGAGACTGAAGAGATTGAGGAGAAAAGAAAATCAGATGGAGTTGGGGAGAAAAATAGAATCAAGAATCAGGCTTTGATTGGAAGGCCGAAGGTTCATGTAAAGCTTTATCATGCAATATAATGTGTTTAATTTTCCCAATAACTATATTTCTATTTATTCTAATAAGTACATTTCCTTGCTATCTCTGATCAGTGTAATTCTGAAAGTACTAGCAATAGCAGTAAGGTAAAAGAAAGAAAAGTATTAAAGATAGGTTAAGAGGAGATTTAAATTTCCCTCTTTGCTGATGGTATACTTGGGAAAATCCTAGAAGTAATAGCTCTACTGATTGAGGAAATTAATAGCTTCAGCAAAGTTACTGGTTACAATATAAATTGTTAAAAATCAATAGCATTTTTATATAACCACAAAATAAAATAAGCTATAATAAGGAAATCTTGCAAATAGCAACAAAACAAACACAATATCTGAGAATCAATCTATGAAAGAGCACAAAAGACATTTATATATATATATATATATATCCATATATATAATATAAAATCACAAAGTATTCCTTAGAGAAATAAAGAATAACTTAAATAATTGGAGGAATAGTCAGTGTTCATGGTTAAATAATAGAGAGATTGACCAATGGATCCTATTAGAGGAGAAGCAGAAATAATAGAACTAAATAAGCCAAAATTTGATGAAAACATAAATTATCTAGGAAAAATTACTTATTTGAAAAAAAAAATCTGCTGGGAAAATTGCAAACCAATCTGGCAGAAGTTAGACTTAGACCAGTACCTTATACTATATTTCACAAGCATTCTAAATAATTGTGCAACCTTAATATATATTTAAATGATTATTTTTAATTAAAAATTCATTTTTAAATTTTGATTTTTAAATTTTCTACTGCCCTTTAGCCCCTTTCTCACTCACTAGAAAAGCAAGCAATGTTGTATCAATTATATATGAGAAAATTATACTTCAGTTTGTACTCAGAATTCATCAGTTCTCTCTCAGGAGGTGGATAACATTTTTCATCTAGGGACTTTTAGAATTAACTTGGATTATTGTATCAATCACAGTAACTTAGTTGGTCAATATTGGTCAATTTGTCAATATTGCTCTTACTAGATACAATGACCTTTGGGGGGGGGGAGTGGCTTTTTTTTTTTTTTTCATTTCACTTTGTACCAGTTTTTATAGGTTCTCCCAGTTTTTTTTTTTTGACACCATGCTGCTTATCATTTCTTGCAGCACAATAGTAACTCATCACAATCATATGCCACTGCTTGTTCAGCCATTCCTTAATTGGTGAGCATCCTCCCAATTTCTAATCCCTTGCCATAAGAAAGAAAGACATGCCATGAATATTTTTGTACATGATGTTCTTTCTCTTTTTCTTTGATCTTTTTGGGAAACAGATCTAGTTATTGTTATTGCTGTACAAATTTGGTATTGAATGTTTATAGCCCTTTGGGAATACTTCCCAATTGTTCTTCAAAATGATTGGACCAATACACAATTCCAACAACAGTGCATTAATATACCTCTTTTCCCACATTTCCCCTCTAGTATTTGTTGTTCCTAGCATTTGTCATAGGTGTGAGGTGATATTTTGGAGTTATTTTAATTTGCATTTCTCCAATCAATAATGATTTATAGCACTTTTCACATGACTATAGATAGAATTTGTTTCTTATTCTTGAAGCTGCCTATTCATATCTTTTGACCATTTATAAATTAGAAAATGACTCATTTTTTCCTACAAATTTTATTCAAGTTGAGATATGATGTCTTTATCAAAGAAGCTTGCTCTAAAATTTTTCTGTGTTGCTTCATTATCTATGACACCTTTCACCAAAATGTAGTTTCTCTGATGTCTCTTAAATTAGGTCTGATTTTGTTTTTGTTTCTTCTGAAATCATGATTGCTACCCCCCTCTTTTTTTTTTAAACTCAGATCCTGAAGCATAATAGATTCTGTTCCAACTACTTATTTTAATTCTTTATCTGTCTTTTTGTATTAATTGTATCCCTTGTAAAAACAAAACAAAACTGGTTGTTGGATTCTGCTATTTGCTTCTGTTATAGAGGTGAGTTCATCCCATTTACATTCCCAGTTATAATTACTAACAGTGTATCTTCATTTCATTTTCTTCTATTTATCATCCTCTTTCTCTTTTTACCTTGTCCCTTCTCAAAAGTCCAATTTGCTTATTATTGCTTACCTTAATCCAGTCTTCCATGCTATTTCCTCTTTCTGTTTTTCTTATCTCCTTTATCTCCTGCTTCCCTCTTGAGTGGGTTAGATTTTTATATCCAATTGAGTATGTATATATGTATATGTATGTGTGTGTGTATATACACATACATATGTATACATACACATATGTGTGTAGTGGTATATTCTTCACTTTTTGAACTAATTAAATGCAAGTGAGGTTCAAACATTGCCCATTCTTCCTCCCATTTTCCCCTTCACTGGAAAAATTTTCATTCTATGCATCTTTTATATGAGATAATTTTCCTTATTGCCCCTCTTTTTCTCCCCTTGTCTCAATGCAATCATCTTTCTCAACACTTTTTTTAGATAATCTCAACATAATTGACATAACCATGCCCTTTACTCTTTCTAACTACCTAATAATAATAATTTTTAGAAATTGGATCTATCATTTTACTATATAGAAATGTAAAAAGTTTAGCATTACTGAGTCCTATATGATTTATATTTTATGATGATCTTTTTATACTTCTCTTGAGTCTTGTGTTTGAATGTAAAATTTTCTATTCAGCTTAGATCTTTTCATTAGGAATATACTTAAAAATCCTCTATCTCTTAAATATCCATTGTCCCCTAAAGGATTATACTGAATTTTGCTGCATAGATTCTTCTTTCCATTTTCTTCCAAAATATCACATTCTAAGCCTTCCAAAACTGCAAATGTGGAAGCTACTAAATCTTGGGTGATCCTAATTGGCTCTATGGTATTTGAATCATTTCTTTTTGGCTATGCAACTTTAATGTTAAAGACCATATTATCTTTAAAAATAGAAGTGAAACATTCATATGCCTCTCACAGCTATGACAGAGATGTATTTTAAACCAGAGATGGAAGAAATTACAAAAGGTGAAATACATAATTTTGATTAGGTGAAAATTGAAAAGTTCTTAAGAAGACATAACTAATGCACCTAGAGTAAGAAAGAGAAGAAACAGTCAATTAAGAAAAAAAAGTCTCTGTAAAATTTCTCTGATAAGTGTTTGGTATTCAAATTATGTAAACAATATATTTATTTATCAGATATTTTCTAGTGATGATCAAAGGATTTGAACAGTTTTTAAAAGAAAAAAATTACAATGTATTCTACACTATATGAAAAATGCTTCTAAAGCATTAATAATTTACAAAATTCATATCAAAACAACCATGAAATTTTACTTCACACCCTACCAATTAATTGAAATGACAAAAAATGTCAATAGTACATGTTGGAGGGATTATGGAATGATAGATATATTAATTCATTATCAGAAGAACTGTGAAATGATACAACTGTCTTGGAAAAGAATTTCCAGTCATGGAATTAAAGCAACTGATATATCCATACCCTCTGAATCAGAAACCTCAGTATTAGAAATGCACTCCAAGGAAATCATCAATGGGAAGTCCCCATATATATAAAAACATTAATAACAGTATTTTTTCATAGCAAGGAATTGAATACATGGTAGATAATAGATTGGGGAATGACTAAATAAATTGTGGTGCATGAAGGAAATGGAATACTAGTGTACTATAAGTAATGATGTGTATAATAAATGCTAAAAAACATGGAAAGATCTGTAGGAACTTTTGCAGAAAAAAAATGAGAAGAAAGAAGAAAATAATATACAGAGTAACTTCAAAAATGAAATGGAAATAGCAACTATGCAATCCCCTCCAAAAAAATCAAAAGTGAATCTAACAAAATTGTATACATTAAACAAGACTAAAATAAAGACATTTGAGAAGACATTCCTAATCTGCTTCTTTATAGTGAGGGGAGGTCTACAGATGTTACACATTGAATGTAAATTTGGACTTTGTTAATTGTTACACAGGACTGCTCTCTGAGAGGAGCAGTGGGAAAGATATTTTGGATAACCATGATGACATAAGAAACATAAGATATCAATAAAAACTTAAATAAATTCCAAAAACTACCTTTCTATAAGTAGTGATCTCGGTAGTCCTTATATTATTTTCCCTTTATCTCTGAATAGTTTTTTGGTTTGTGCTTTGTATTTATAACCTTTAAAATTCTAAATCCAGTCAAATGAACTGATACATCACAAAATCCTACAACTATCTTTACCTCACTGACTCAGGTCTCAGCAAATTCATCTGAGGGACAGTATTCTGTCTGATTGTCAAAACAGTCTATCTTTCAACATTTTACCTGATAGATTTTTAAATTATTTCTTCACAATTGATTTTTGCTATATTTCCATCCCAAATATTCTTTTCTTACTCTTTCAGCAGCTAAGTTGTTCATAGACCAAAGGGGCAATAATTTCATATGGAAGAAATTGCAAATATAATATCACCTAGCATATGTATGGTCAGGAACAAAAATTGACTAGTAATGTACCAAGAACAAAGGATAACAGATGGGCAGGGTTCTATGGTATGTGGTACTGGTGATAAATCACCAGTAAGCATTTATTAACCACTATGTGACAAGCATTGAACTAAATACTGGATATATGAACAGAAGCAGAAAGACAAACCTATTCCCTGACTTTAAGTTGCTTATATTTTTATGGGGAAAAACAAGATATATAAGAAAGCTAGATAGGATGGTTGGAGTGAGGGGACAAAATAGCTGGTATGCAAATTCCTTGGCTAGAGTGAGGTTTTAGGACAAAGTGCTGGGGGATGATAGAGGAAGTCCAAAACACAGTCTGGAGAGGAATGGCTGTGCAGAGTCCTGTCTTTAAATGGAAGTTTTGAGAAGAGAATCCAATCACAAGGAAGGGTCCCAGGGATGGAAAGGATTCCTCAATAAAACATGCCAAAATCCTTCATGGCTGCATGGCATATTGTATTCCCCCCCCCCTTTTTTTTTTCTATCTTCAGTATTTAACACAGTATCTAGCATGTATGATGCATTTTAATTTTTACTGAATTGAATTTTTGAATATTGCTGATAGAGGAAAGAGTCAAAATTATAACCTAAGTCTCCTAGGACTCTCAAAGTGTGGTCCAGAGAATCCTGGGGGATCTAAATTAATTTTCATTTCAAATATTGTAAATATCTATAAATATAATCAAATACCAAAAGTTCTTTGGACAGATCCTCAATAATTTTTTAATAGTATAAAGATACTGAGAACAAAAGTTTGAGAACTACTGTCCTAGAACTTTCCTACTGCATTAAATCATCTGTAGTCATAAAAAAAAATGGATAAAGATGGAGAAAGTGGAGCATTGTTCTTATTAGGAATTTCTGAAACTGAAGGTATTCAGAGATAGGTTCCAGTTCATTCAAGCACTCAACTTGGTTTTCCAAATTTAATCTAACCCCTAGCTTGTCTTGTTTTGGAAATTTTCTAGAATTGATTTTCTATTGTGTGTGTGATTTCCATAATTATATACTTCAGATATCAATTTGATTAAAGTGACATGTCCTGTAATTTTTTTAATTTCTAGAAAGCAAAGGGAAATAAAAATCTCCTTGAGTATTTTAGATTACCAAAAAAAAATTATTTCCACAAGACACTTAAAGGCATTTTCTTTGCTTCTATGAAGATCTATTTTAGGTCTATCTTATTTAAGGTTAAAAATGTGTGCCAGATTTTTCTCCTTGTTTTGCATTTTTACCTTTTTACCTTTGTTGATAGTTATTGATTTTCTCACTTAAATATTAAATTGCTTTATTGAGAAGATTTTATGATATACTTTTATCCATACCAGAACATCTAAATAACTCTCCAGTATGTTTTTCTCCAAGGAAAGAATAAATTTTGAAAACAAGAACTTTTTTAAGATGAGAAGCCATTAGCAAGGACTGCTTTTCATCCACTAATCTACACTTTATAAAACTAAGCTTTCAGAGCTAGTGAGTAAGATAAATGTTCAATGAATGTGTCAGCAATGGCTAATCTGATAATTGTCTACAGAGACTGTGCTCTGGGAGTTCCTTCATTCTACCCAGAAAGGTGCTAAACCTCTTT
The DNA here is from genome assembly GCA_023553655.1 of Myrmecobius fasciatus. Classification (NCBI taxonomy): domain Eukaryota; kingdom Metazoa; phylum Chordata; class Mammalia; order Dasyuromorphia; family Myrmecobiidae; genus Myrmecobius; species Myrmecobius fasciatus. The sequence goes on along the minus strand of JAJPUD010010293.1, from coordinate 40,835 downwards.
AATAGAACTTCAACCAGAAATTGAACCTATTTTTGAAGGAAGTTTTCTTTTTCTTTTTTTTTTGCTTTTTGCTGAGGCAATTGGGGTTAAGTGACTTGCCCAGGGTCACACAGCTAGGGAATGTTAAATGTCTGAGACCAGATTTGAACTCAGGTCCTCCTGACTTCAAGGGTGGTGCTCTAACCACTGCGCTACCTAGCTGCCCCCATGAAGGAAGTTTTCAAATGAAATCTATTGATCTTCTACACAATTACATACCTTTTGAATATTAATATTTTTTCCTTTAAGTTATATAAGATTAAATACATGTGGTCACCTCTGTTAAAGAGAATGATTCATGATTTATAAATCAATGAGCTCTAACGAGTAATTTTCTCAGTTGGAGTTCTTTATTCTTACATAGCAGCAAATTAATGATGCACAAGGAAATCAAATCAGTGAATTCATCTTGTGCTTAATAAAAATAAATTTTCCCCATCCCCACTCACTATGGTTGTATTTGAAACAGTTAGGTTGTGGACTATATTATTTATCTCATACAAACAACTCCAAGATCAACCAGTAGTCATTACATTTCCCTTTCCATTTACTTGAAATTTAATCTGGGAATATCTTATGTGAGAAATGGTGACTCTCCTGGACAAAACATCAGGCCCCTGGTCTTATTAATCAGTGCAATTTCAAATGCTCACATGCTGTGTAGGCTTAGCTGGAAGATAAAACCTAAAGTCTAGTAATCTTCCAAAGTGATTTTTTTCCCTTGCTCTCTAACATAAGGATCTTTGATGGCCCTCACATTCGGATATTCCCTCTGATTCTCTCCCTCCTACTTTGTCTGGACACTTGAAAGGCAATATGATATTTTTCCTGAAGCTGAAAGTTTGGATGATGATGATGAGATTGCTGAGCATGAATTCAGTGGGATTACAAAAGGGATGATTTATCACTTCCTCTGTATCTATCTGTCTGTCTTTTTCTTTCTCAACTTTGAAATTTCTTTGCTTCCCAGAGAGCTGAATGGGGGAAAGAATGACAGCCTAGTTTCTCACCAATCCATGTGTGAGTTCATGGTTATCTCTTTTTATTTATTCTTCCCTGATCTCAGGTGAACAAGTTTCCCAAAATGAAAGGTGACCTTTTGAGTTCAAGAGATTCAAAATTCCCATAAGATGTCCTATTGGATGTCAATGCTGAATGACTTCAGTAGTCAAGAGTATTCACCAAAGTGGTAGAGACTAATAGTTATAAGAACATCTTTATCAAGAGTGGAAAGAAATGATGAGAACAAATAGATGAAAAGCTAAAGGAAAGTGCTGCCAGTTTCAGGCAATAAGTCCTTTCATAGCAAGAAGAGATACCAACTATTGACTCAGAAAAGGTATTGATCCTGGGTGGCTGTCTAAATAGTCTGGCCAGCAAATAGCTAAAATAAATTTGAAAAAGACTCTACAAAGGGGAAATGCTAGTTGAGTGGCTAACGGGTTAGAAGGCAGAGTAGCATGAGATTCCATGGTAATAAATTGAAAGTAGCAGGAGGCATGGGTCCCCAAAAGGGCAGGTAGGGAATCCAGGCTCTCCAAGGACAGAGAATGATAGTAGGATAGCTAGGAGGCAAGAGCTTCCACTCACATTATCAAACATGTCCGCTCAATGTCTGAGACACAGAGTACTCCTAGCCCTAGTGTGACTTGTTCCAGCTGCGTAAGGGGCTGAACCTCTTGGTAACTTGATTGTTCTGAGCTTATGATCTTTGACTTTCTCTACCTCTTAGAAAAATCTGGACCTATTGTAATCCATTAGAAATATTTCTGTGAGCCCCTTAAAGAAAGGCAGAATATGAAACCAGATGGCATTTATTTATGAAGTATTCTTAATGTAATAAAATATTATTATTCAATAAGAAATGATGAACAGGCAGATTTCAGAAAAACCTGGAAAGACATACAAACTGCTGCAAAGTAAAATGAGAAAAACTGGGAAAACATCATACACAGCATCAGCAACATTATGTGATGATCAACTCTTTAGCTCTTCTCAGCAACACAATCATGCAAGAGAAGTACAAAGAACTTATAAAAGAAAATATTATCTTTATCTAGACAAAGAACTGATGGACTTTGTAGATTGAAGCATATTAATTTTTTCTCATTTAAAAAATTTTTTTGATTTTTTTCTTTTTTTTTTACAACTGGGATTAAAATGGAAATAGGTTTTTATATGATATCACATGTAAAAACTATATCAAAGTACCTATGAAGGAAGGAAGGGAAGAGAGGGAAGGAGACATATTTGGAACTCAAAATGTTGTAAAAATGAAAGCTAAAAATTTTATTGACATGTAACTGGGGAAAAATAAAATGTCATTTAATATGATATATTTAATATAATATTCTTAAATAAATATGCCCTTCAATTTGTCAGTATAAAACACACATAGAGACCACTTTGCAGCTCTAAGAATATAGTATTGTGCATATTGTCAGATATAATCTTTTTGTCAGTTTTATTTACCTGTTTTTCTTTATTATTAAGAAATAAAATTACATTTCTGCATAAAAATGAATGCTATAACAATAAGTAATAAAATCATCAGAAAGAAATCAGTGGCATTTGGAATAGTCAGAGAAGGCTTCCTGGTAGAGAGGAGACTCACATAGATAATGTTTGAATTGAGAGTGGAAAAATGAAAATGGATATTTTAGATAAGAAAAAAATCAAGAGTCCCATTAAAAACACTAGAGAGCATAGAAATAAATGGAGTTTCCCTTAAAATGATCAGTAGCATAAATCTAAAACCATTAACAAGTGTCATATGGAATGGGGATAAAGTAGAATCATTCTTAATAAGATCAGGGGTGAAACAAGGTTGCCCATTATCACCATTACTATTGTATTAGAAATGTTAGCTTTACCAATAAGAAAAGAAAAAGGAATCAAAGAAATTAGAGTAGGTAATAAGAAAACCAAATTATCACTCTTTGCAGATGACAAAATATTATAACTAAAGAATCAACTAAAAAACTACTAGAAGCAACAACTTTAGAAAAGTTTCAGGATAAAAAATAAATTCACATAAATATAACATTTCTATACCAACTAAGTTCAGCAGCAAGAGATAAAAAGAGAAATTCCATTTAAAGTAACTGTAGGTAATATAAAATATTTGGGAGTCTACCTGCCAAGACAAAGTCAGAAACTACATGAATACAATTATAATACACTTTCTACACAAAAAAAAGTCAGCTGCAAAGAACTGGAAGAATATCAAGTGCTCATGGGTAGGTAATGCTAATATAATAAAAATTACAATTCTACCTAAATTAATATATTTATTCAGTTCCATGCCAGTCAAACTGTCAAGAAACTACAAAGCTAGGAAAAATAACAAAGTTCATCTGAAAGAACAAAATGTCAAGGATTTTAATGGAATTAATGAAAAAATGCAAATGAAGGTGGCCTGCCTATACCAAACCTAAAACTATATTATAAAGCAGCAATCATCAAAAACCATTATACTAGTTAAGAAACAGAGTAGTTGATCAGTAAAATAGGTTAGGTTTACAAGACAAAATGACTATAGTAATCCAGTATTTGGTAAACCCAAAGACCCCTAGCTTCTGAGATAAGAATTCTGTATTTGATAAAAATTGTTGGGAAAATTGGAAAATAGTATGGCAGAAAGTAGGCATTGACTAACACCTAACACCTTATACCAAGATAAGGTCGAAATGGGTTCGTGATTTAGACATAAAATGGGATACTGAAAGCAAATTAGAAGAACAAAGGATCATCTACATCTCATCAGTAGAGAAGGAAGAAATTTATGGCCAAAGAAGAACTAGAGTACAGTATGAAATTCAAAATGGATAATTTTGATTATATTAAATTAAAACATTTTTGTACAAACAAAACCAATGCAGACAAGATTAGAAGGGAAGCAGAAACTGAGAAAAAAAAACAAACTTTATATCCAAGGGTTCTGATAAAGGTCTCATTTCTAAAATATATAGACAATTGATGCAAATTTATAAGAATTGAAGCCATTCTCCAATTAATAAATGGTAAAAGGATATGAACAGAAAATTTTTAAATGAAATTGAAATCATTTCTAGCCATTTGAAAAAAATGCCTTAAATCACTATTGATCAGAGAAATTCAAATTAAGACAACTCTGAGGTACTACTACAAATCCCTCAGATTGACTAAGATGACAGGAAAAGATATTGATAAATGTTGGAGGGGATATGGGAAAACTGTGACACATTGTTGGTGGATTTGTCAACTCCTCCAACCATTTTGGAGAGCAATTTGGAACTATGCCCAAAGGGCTATCAAAATGTGCATAGCCTTTGATCCAGCAGTGTCTCTACTGGGTCTAAATCCCAAAAAGATCATAAAAGAGGAATGTTAACCCACATGTGTGAAAATGTTTGTGGCAGCTCTTTTTGTAATGGCAAGGAACTGGAAACTGAATGGATGCCCATTAGGTGGGGAATGGTTCAATAAGCTATGGTATATGAATGTCATGGAATATTATTTTTGTTTAAGAATTGATCAGCAGGATGAATTCAGAAAAGCCTAGGAAAACTTACATGAACTGATGCTAAGTGAAGTGAATAGAACCAAGAGAACATTTTACAAAGCAACAATGATCAATTTTGATGGACATGGTTTTTTTCAGCAAGAAAATGATTCAGGCCAATTCCAATAGACTTCTGATGGAGAAAGCCATCTGTATCCCAAAAGAGGATTGTTAGAACTGAATGTGAATCACAACATAGTTTTTTAGCCTTTTTTTTTGTTATAGATAAGTTGCTTTTTATTTTTTTTCAATTTGTTTTCCTTTTTGATCTGATTTTCCTTATAGAACATGATAAATGTGGAAATATGTATAGAAGAACTGCATATGTTTAATATGTATTGGATTACTTGCTATCTGGGGGAGGAGTTGGGGGAAGAGAGGGAGAAAAATTTGGAACACAAGGTATTGCAAGGGTGAATGTTGGAAACTATCTTTGCATGTATTGTGAAAATAAAAAGCTATTATTTTATTTATTTATTTTGCTTTTTGCTGAGATAATTGAAGTTAAGTGATTTGCCCAGGGTCACACAGGTAGAGAATGTTAAGTGTCTGAAACCAGATTTGAACTCAGGTCCTCCTGACTTCAGGGCTGGTGCTCTATCTACTGCGCCACCTAGCTGCCCCAAAAGCTATTATTTAAAAAAATAAAATGAAATAATAAAATGTCAAAAAAGAAGAAGAATCAAAAGATGAAGCATGGAGCCAGGAATGAGCAGACTTTAAAGAGATCAGTCTAGCTGGAACAGCAGAGACATATTGTGAAATTAGGGAAAATAAAGTCCAGAGTCCTTTTAAAATTTTATTTCTTAATTTAGGAAATAAAACAAGCATACCCATAACAATACATTTAAAAAAAATGAATGTACATGAAACTGCAAATCTAATACATGCAACTTGCTATTCCTTTCAAATATAAATATATCACATATTTTTTTTTCTTCTCTTCTTCCTACTCTAGAAATGGTTACCATTAGACACTACAAGGTATCTATATGCACATGTTTATGTAAAATTATTCTATACATACTTCTGTTTATCAGTTCTTTCTCTGGAAGCAGATAGCATCATTCTTCATATGTCTTTTTATAGTTTATATGGGTTTTTATAATTGACAAAATAGCTTGCTCAAAGTCTTAAAACAATTTGCTGTTACTGTATACAAAATTCTTTTTTAAGGTAAAGACTGAATCCTTTGTCTTCCAGCATAAGTAGGTCACCAAAAATAAAGTTACAGTTGATTTTGAAAATAGTCATTTCTTAATTAATTCACAATAAGACAGAATTGCATTAATATTGCAAATGTACCAATAGTTTCAATATAGTATTCCACAGAGTAAAGGAGCTAGGATTATAACCAAAAATCACCTACACCACAAAATTGATTATAATCCTTAGGGAAAAAATGGATATTCAATGAGGTGAGGGACTTTCAGACATTCTTGATGAAAAGGTCTGAGCTAAATAAAAAATGTGACTTTCAAATACAGGACTCAGGAGAAGCTTAAGAAGATAATCAATCAAAGGAGATCATAATAAAGGTTAATTTGTTTACATATGTACATGGAAAGATGATACTTGTAACTCAAAAGAACTTTCTCATTATTATGGCAGAAGGAGTATATATAGAAAGAGGGAACAGTTAATATGAATGGATAGTACCTAAAAATAAAATTAAGGAGAGAAGAATGTACTGGGTAAAAAAGAAAGGAAATGGTGGAATGGTGGACATTATCAACCATGAAAGATGCAAGAAAAAGCTTTTATATTGGAGAGGGGGGAAGGAAAAGGGAAAGGAGAGTGAGTGAATTTTACTATTCTCATCAGAATTGGCTCAAAGAAGAAATAATATACACACTCAGTATGGGTATAAAAATTTGTCTTATCCTGCAGGAAAATAGGAGGATAATGGATACTAAAAGGAGGGAAGGGTGAAAAAAGAGAGGTCATATAGGGGGAGGGATAGTCAGAAGCAAAACACTTTTGAGGAAGGACAGGGTGAAATGAAAGAGAAAATAGATTATATAGGCAGGAAATACAGTTAACAATAGTGATTGTGAAAAGAATTTTGAAGCAAATTTCTCTGATGAAGGCCTCACTTCCCAAATCTAAATGAAACTGAGTCAAATTTGTTTTTAAAAAATAAGTCATTACTCAACTAATAAATGATAAAAAATTATGATCTATACACAAAGAAATATAAAATCATGCATATCCTTTGATCTAACAATACTACTACTAGGCATGTATCCCAAAAGAGATTAAAAAAAAGAAAAAAGCACTTATATATGCAAAAATGTTTAAAGCAGTTCTTTTCTTAGGGCAAAGAATTGAAAATTGACAGGATGCCCATCAATTAGGAAACTGCTGAATAAATTGTGCCATATGATTGTATTGGAATACTATTGTTCCATCAGAAATGATGAGTAGGATGTTCTCAGAAAAACCTGGCAAGTCTTCCATAAGGTCATATGCAAAATGAAATGTCCTTGTACAAAGTAATAGCTAAGTTGTGGGAACATAAACTGTGAATGACTTTGCTATTCTCAGCAATACAATGATCCAAAACTATTCTGAATGACTTATGATGAAAAATGCTATCTGTAGCCAGAGAAAGAATTGATTGTGTCTCAATACAGATTGAGGCATAATTTTTTTAAAACTTTATTTTCCTTGGGGTTTTTTTGGGGGGGAGGAGGGGAAATTATGTTTTGTTTGTTTGTTTGGTTGGCTGGCTTTTTCTACAACATGACTTTTATAGAAATGTTTTGCATGACTTCATATCTGCCTTTTTAATGGAAATGAGAGAATGATGAGGGAGAAAGGGGCTGAATCTAGAACTCAAAGTTTTAAAAACAAATGTTTAAAAAAGGTTTTATATATAACTGGGAATTTTTTTATTAAAAAATAATTATTATTTCTACCCAGGGTTCTAGAGTTCTGAGATATAGAGTGATTCAAATGACTTGTCCAAGGTAATGACTATTGTATCAAGAGCTAAGAATGGAATGCAGGACCTTTGAATGTAAAACTCCAGGAATCAAAGATATGAAAATTCTCAGATATTAATTCTCTCTTTGATACCAAAAATGTAATAACCACTCAGACAAATCTATTCCTATTGTTTTGTTTAGCATGCAGAGATTTTTTTTTTTTTTGTCCTCATTTTATCTATAAATGCTCTTGGAATGACTTGACTTAGTTGTGTCTCATGCCAAGCATTCTGACGGCTTGTTTTGTTTATTCCCTCCATCACTGCTCTTCATTCTTTTGTGTGGTAGTACTGCTTGTAATCTTCCACTCCCCTCCTCTATCATGTTTTGCAAATGCAAATGAATTTATAATCTAGGCTGATGTTGCCCTTGACTGTCATGTCTCTCTTCCTGGCAGGAAGATTAACCATTTTGTTTATTGACTGTTTTTGGCCTCTTAGAGGGTTACTTTTGAGTTACTTTTGATAGTCTATGTCAATAACCAATATCCTTTCCTTTGCCCATTTCTTATTTTGGATATGAATGGCTCATTTGCTTGGGTTAAGTTAGAGCTATTTTAGTTTTTCTGTGTCTTCTTTTTCTTTGCTTCCTCTTAATTTAGTGCCGACTCTGATCTTTGTTCTACCACTATTTGTTCAGTGATCAGATTGTATAGAATGAATATCACATTATAATCATTTTCCATCTTTCAAAGCAAACTCAATGTATTGTGTGTGTGTGTGTTATATGTAGTATGATTGCTACCTTTTTTTTTTTTTTTGCTTTTTGCTGAGGCAATTGGGGTTAAGTGACTTGCCCAGGGTCACACAGCTAGGGAATGTTAAGTGTCTGAGACCAGATTTGAACTCAGGTCCTCCTGACTTCAGGGCTGGTGCTCTAACCACTGCACCACCTAGCTGCCCTGGTTTTCTTTTTTAAGAAAGCATTTGGGAGTTATGATGCTTCTGTATATTCTACTAGCCTTTGACTTATTTAATTTCTTTTTTCTTTTTAAAATAATAATAGCCTTTTATTTTACAAAATATATGTAAAGATACTTTTAAACATTCACTCTTGCAAAACCTTGTGTTCCAAATTTTTCTCCTTCCCGCCCCACTTCCAGCCTCCCCCGGACAGCATGTAGTCCAATATAGGCTTAAGCACATGCAATTCTTCTGAACATATTTCCACATTTATCATGCTGCACAAGAAATATCAGATCAAAAGGGGTGGGGGAATGAAAAACCAAAAGAACAACAACAAAAGAAGAAAATTCTATCTTGCGATTCACATTCTACCTCTATAGTTCTCTTTCTAGATGTAGGTGGCTCTTTCCATTACAGGTCTATTGCCTTTAATTATCTCATTGTTGAAAAGAGCCAAGTCCTTCACTGTTGGTCATTATATAATCTTGTTGCTGTGCAGAATGTTTTCTTTGGTCTACTCACTTCATTCAGCATCAGTTCATGTCTTTCCACGATTTTCTGAAATCAGCCTGTCCATCATTTCTCATAGAACAATAATATTCCATAACATATTTATACCATAACTTATTCAACCATTCCCCAACTGATGGACACACCCTCAGTTTCCAATTCCTTGTCATTACAAAAAAGATTGCTATTCCTTAACCAAATGGTTAAAACCAAATGGTTTTGATGGTTGCTGCTTTATAATAGAGTTTTAGGTCTCATACAACTAGGCCACCTTCCTTTGTGTTTTTTTTTTTCATTAATTCCTTCAAATTCTTGACCTTGACCTTCATTTTCAAGATGAATTTTAGTTTTTTCCCCAAATTTATAAAGTAATTTTTGGCAGGTTAATCAGTATGACACTGAATAAGTAGATTAATTTAGGTAGAATTGTCACTTTTATTATATTAGCTCAGTCTAGCCATGAGTGCTTGATATTCTTCCAGTTGTTTAGATCTAGCTTTATTTGTATGAAAAGTGTTTTGTAATTGTGTTCATATAGTTCCTCACTTTATTTTTCCAAATATTTTATATTTTCTGCAGTTATTTTAAATGGAATTTCTCTTGCTATCTCTTGCTGCTTGACTTTCTGGAGTAACATATAGAAATGCCTATGATTTATGTAGCTTTATTTTATATCCTGTTACTTTGCTAAAGTTATTAATTGTTTCTAATAGTTTTTAGCTGATTCTCTAGGATTCTCTAAGCATACTACCATGTCATTTGCAAAGAGTGGTAATTTTGTTTCCTCATTACCTACTTTAATTCCTTCCATTTATTTTTCTTTTCTTATTGCTAAAGCTAGCATTTCTAGTACAATATTAAATAATAATGGTGATAGTGGGCAACTTTGTTTCACCTATGATCTTACTGGAAATGCTTCTAGTTTAACCCCATTACATATAATGCTTGCTGCATATTATTTTAAGGAAAATTCCATTCATTCCTATGCTCTCCAGTTTGTTTTTTTTTTTAAATAGGAATGGGTGTTGAATTTTGTGAAATGATTTTTCTGCATCTATTGATAAAAACATATGATTTCTTTTAGTTTGGTTATTGATATAGTCAATTATGCTAATAATTTTCCTGATATTGAACCACCCCTGCATTCCTTGTATAAATCCTACTTGGTCATAGTGTACTATCCTGGTGATAAGTTGCTATAATCTCTTTCCTAATATTTTATTTAAGATTTTGCATCAATTTTCATTAGAAAAATTGGTCTATAATTTTCTTTCTCTGTTTTGGTCTTTCCTGATTTAGGGATCAACACCGTGTCTGTGGCATAAAAGGAATTTGGTAGGGCTCCTTCCTTTATTTTTTAAATATTTTGTAAATTATTGGAATTAATTGTTCTTTAACTGTTTGGTAGAATTCACTTATAAATCCATCTGACCTTAAAGATTTTTTCTTTTCTTTCTTCCTTTTTTTTTTAATTAAAGCTTTTTATTTACAAAACATATGCATAGGTAATTTTTCAGCATTAACCCTTGCAAAACTTTCTGTTCCAAATTTTGCCCTCCTTCCCCCATTCCCTTCCCTAGATAGCATTTTCTCTCTTTTTGTTGTTGTTTGCTTGAGTTTTGTTTTCTTTCTCAGTTTTTTATTCTCTTCTTGATCCCATTTTTCTTGTGCAGCAAGATAACTGTATAACTATATATACATATATTGGATTTAGCCTATATTGTAACATATTTAACATGTATTGGACATGTATTCAGTTTCTTCCAAAGGTCTATTATAACTAACTTTTCTAAAAATTCTGTTCACCTCCTTAACTTTTTTTTTTGTTCATTTTATATTTATATTTATCTAGTTCTGATAGAGGGAAGTTGAGATCCCCCAGTAGTGTAATTCTGCTCTTTATTTCTTTTTACAACTTACTTAATTTCTCTTTTAGGAATTTGGATGCCATACCACTTGGTACAAATATGTTTAGTATTGATATTACTTCATTATCTATAATACCCTTCAGAAAAATGTAATTTCCTTCCTTATCTTTTTAAATTAGATTTATTTTTGCTTTTACTTGATCTGAGAACAGGATAGGTACCCCTGCTTTTTTCATTTTTACTTCAACTGAAGCATAATAGTTTTTGCTCTTTATTCCGTACACATTTCTGTGCTTCACCTGTGTTTCTTGTAAATAGCATATTGTAGGATTGTACCTTTTAATTCACTCTGCAGTCCACTTCTGTTTTGTGGAAGAGTTCATCCCATTCATATTCACAGTGAAAATTATTAACTCTATATTTTCTGCCATCTTATTTTCCCCAAATTATACTTTTTTTCTTTCCTTTCACCTATTCCCTCCTCACCAGTGTTTTGCTTCTGACCACCAACTCCCTCAATTTTCCCTCCTTTTGTTCAGCCCTTCCCCCTTGCTTATCCTTTTCTTTTCCTACTTCTGCCCTTCCTTCTATTAGCCTTCCCCTTCCCTTTTCCCTTTCCCCTTTCCCCTTTCCCCTTTCTCCTTCTACATCCATATAGAGTGACTCAAGTTTATATACCAATATAAGTATGTATTATATTCCCTCTTTGAGCAAAATCTGATGAGATTAAGGTTCAAAAATGCTCATTATGCTCCCTTTTTCCCCTCAATTGTAATAAATCTTTTGCTTCTCTTTAAGTGATATAATTTACCTCACTTTTCCTCCCCTTTCCTCTTCTCCCAATATAATCCCTTTTCCACCCTTAGATTTTTTTATATCATCACATTAAAGTCAACTTATACCACACCCTCTATGTGTACCCCTGACAAAGATACAGCTCTCAAGAACTACACGTATCATCTTTCCATGTAGGGATGTAAACATTTTACCTTTAAAAAACAGGGTTTTTTTCTTCTTCCCTTTTTACCTTCTTATGCTTCTTTTGAATCTTGTATTTGAAGATAAAATTTTTTGTTCAGTTCTGGTATTTTCATAAAAAATGATTGAAAATCACCTATTTCATTGGTTTTCATTTCATAGATTTTCATTCTATTTCATTGAATGTCTATCTTTTTCCCTGAAAGATAATGCTTACATTAGCTGGATAGTTGAATTCTTGGTTATAGTCTAAACTCCTTTTCCTTCTGAAATATATTTCAGGCCCTTCAATCCTTAAGAGTGGAAGTTGCTAAGTCCTGGGTAATCCTGATTGTGGTTCATTGATATTTTAATTGTTTCTTTCTGGCTGCTTGCACTATTTTCTCCTTGATCTGATAATTCTGGAATTTACTTTCAATATTCCTTGGAGTTTTGATTTTAGGGTCTCTTTCAGGAGGTGATCAGTGGATTCTTTCAATGGCTATTTTACCCTCTGGTTTTAGGATATCAGGAAAGTTTTTCTTGATAACTTATTGAAAAAAAGTTGCCTGGGCTCTTTTTTTTTAAAATTTTTTTTTATCATGACTTTCAGGTAATTCTATAATTCTTAGATTTCTTGTCCTAGATCTATTTTACAGGTCAGTTGTTTTTCCAGTGAGGTATTTTACATTTTCTTCTATTGTTTTCATTTTTTTGTTATTTTGATTCTTGATGTCTCATTGAGTCATTTGCTTCCATTTGTTCAATTCAAATTTTTTAGTGAATTATTTTCTTCACTTAACTTTTTTACTTCTTTTTGCATTTGGCCAATTGAACTTTTAAATGAGCTGTTTTATTTATTGGATTTTTTTTCCATTTTACCAAATGCATTTTTCAAAAAATTTTTTTTCTTCAGTATATTTTTTCCATTTTATCAAATGTATTTTTTAAGGATTTCTTGGGTTTTTTTTTTTCAATTTCAGTGTTTCTTTTTCCAAACTCTCCTGCAAAGCTCTCATTTCTTTATCCCATTTTTCTTATAATTCTCTTTTAAGATCCTTTTTGAACTCTTCCAAGAGAACCTTTTGTGTTGAAGATCAGTTCATATCCCTCTTTGAAATTTCATCTGGTGGTGTTTTGCCTTTAGTATGAGTTTGTTTTTTCCCTATTTCCATAGTAGCTCTCTATGGTCAGAGCTCTTTTAGCTTTTTGGTTCATTTTTAAAGATTGTGTTTGGGTTCTGTTCTTCCATATCTTCAACTAGTTATTTATGGTCAGAGCTCTTTTTGCTTTTTGGCTTATTTTTAAAGGTTGTGGTCTTCTTCTAGGGCACAGAGGAAATTGTTCTGAGCTTGCTCCAGAAGGTGACAGGAACTTCTCACTGGCTGCCTTGGAGTTGATGGTGGTGCTGGCTTTCCCACTGTACTGGGCGGGTCTGGCCAAATCCTGCTTGTTATACTAGGGATCAGAGGCTCACTATTTGCCTTCTGTTTATGTATTGGAGATCTCACAGTTAGTCTGCTGATTCACTATCTTTCTGAACCAGGTTAGAATAGCCAAAGCTGCTGTTTTTTGGCTAAGAAGCTACCAATAGATTCCCCCTACATGGTCTCTGCACATTGGTCCTCCATGAAACATGTCTGCCTTGGGCTGAGTTCCCCTCTGCCCAAATGAGACAGACTTTTCCTGAAGTCCTTCCAAGATATCTTATGCTAGGAAATTGTTCTACTCTAAATATTTGTGAGTTCTGTCACTTCAAAATCCATTCAGATGGGGCAGCTAGGTGGTATAGTGGATAGAGCACCAGCCCTGAAGTCAGGAGGACCTGAGTTCAAATCTGATCTCAGACACTTAATACTTCCTAGCTGTGTGATCCTGGGCAAGTCACTTAACCCCAATTGCCTTAGCAAAAAAAAAAAAAAAATCCATTCAGAGACTTAATGTAGTGCTGATTCTGAGGGAAATCAGGAAGAGCTCAGGCAAAGTACTGTCTACTCTCTGCCATCTAATTTATTCATTTATTTAATTTCTTAATCTTGAACCATATTTTGCAACATATCTTTACTGTATTCCATATGCACCCTTATTAATGTGCATGTAAACCTGGTTTGAAGAATCTTGTCAAGTTCTTCACATAATCTCTATGCTTCTGCATCTTCTCTTAGTTCTACTTAAAGTCCTACTCTAGTGCTTCCTCACAGAGGTGACCCTAGATTCTTAAGAGATGTCACCATCACAACAAAAATTATGAAAGATTCTATGGAGGTAGAAAAGCAGTGTATAGAATCTTGGCTCCAATTATACCTGTTATCCAAAAAACATTCCAAGTAAGTATGGTGAATACTATCATTTGTAGTCTGATTTCTAGATAATGAATTCTTTGGTCATGGTAATTCATTAAACAAATAAGAAAGAAAGTAAAATGATGTTTCAGTCCTAAATAGCCCTCTCCTTTTGCAGTCCCATTATGAAAAAAAAAAGCTGAGTACACTAAAAATTACAGTTTAAAACAATGTATAAAAATTAACTTAATCAGTGAGAGTCGATATAACATAGTGGATAGAGAGCTGGCCTTCAAATTTGGAATAACTTGGTTCAAATCTGATTATGGTTAAGATTACTAGTGATATTGACTTGTGAATAAACACTTAACATCTCAGTGTTCCAAGGTGACTTTCAAAGATTCTAAATAAGAAAAGAGTTGATCTGAATTAGTAAAGGGAAGTCCACACTAGGAATTCCTTACACTGATACAATTAAAGATCCAGACCCCATTCCCCCCCCCAACAAACTGTGATATCCTTATTCAATAAACTTACATTATTATTCTAACTCTAAATGAAAAAAAAGTATTTATGCAATATGAAGCAGAAATCATAAGGATATTATAATCATATAAAAGGATGGCTTAGTTTTAGAAGTGAAATAAAAGAATTAAGAGAGATGGTTTCATTGTGCAAGCAAAGGCAAGAAGAAAAAGAGGACACATGCTTATCTTATTTTTCAAATCATCAACAAGTCTATCCTCTATGATAATGTTTTAGGATTAAAATAGCAAGGTAATATAGTGCATAGAGTTCTTACAGTCAGGAAGACCTCATATCATAATATGACCTCAGACTTTATCCCTGTAATGCTGGACAAGTCACTTCACTTCTGTCTGTCTCATTTTCCTTATCTGTAAAGCAGAAATAACAATTGCTACTACTTTCAAGCCTTGTGAGGACAAATGAGATAATAGCACAGGCCCTACTTAAGTAAACTTTCTCTCCCCTATGTTACAAGCCATGAATATAAGTGGGAATGGAGTAGTGTTCATTTTTATTATTTTTTATTAAAGCTTTTTAATTTTCAAAAGATAGGCATAGACAATTTTTCAACATTAACTCTTGCAAAACCTTGTATTCCATTTCCCCTCCCTTCCCCCCAATCTCTTTCCTAGATAACAAGTAATACAATATATGTTAAACATGGTAAAATATATGTTAAATCCAATATATACATACATATTTATACAATTATCTTGCTGCACAAGAAAAATCAAATGCAAAAGGAAAAAAAAAAGAGAAAGAAAATAAAATGCAAGTAGACAACAATAAGAAGTGAAAATGCTATATTGTGATCCATAGTCAGTTCCCACATTCCTCTCTCTGAGTGTAGATGGCTCTCTTAATCACAAGATCATTGGAACTGGTCTGAATCATCTAATTGTTGAAAAGAGCCACATCTATCAGAATTGATCATCGTATAATCTTGTTGTTGCCATGTACAATGACATCCTGGATCTGCTCATTTCGCTTAGCATCAGTTCATGTAAGTCTCTCCAGACCTCTCTGAAATTATCCTGATGATTGTTTCTTATAGAACAATAACATTCCATAACACTCATATACCATAACTTATTCACCATTCTCCAATTGATGGGCATCCAATCAGTTTCCAGTTCTTGCCACTACAAAAAGGGTTGCCACAAACATTTTTGAATATGTAGGTTAACTTCCCTTTTTTTAAATATTTTTTTATTTCTTTTAAATTTTATTTGCATAACATATGTGTGGGTAATTCTTCAACAATAACCCTTACATAGCTTTCTGTTACAAATTTTCCCCCCAACTCCCCGCCCCTCCCCTAGATGGCAGGATATCCACTACATGTTAATTATGTTAAAATATTGGCAAATCGAATATATGTATACATCTTTCCAAACTTACCATTGTTGTGCAAGAAAAATCTTATCTACACAAAAAATATATCAGATAAAGGAAACACAATGTAAGCAAACATCAATCAAGGAGTATGAGAATATTATGTTGTGGTCCACATTTCACATCCCTCTCTCTGGGTGTATATGGCTTTCTTCAGTGAACAATTGGAGGTGGTTTGAAACATTTCATTGTTGAAGAGAGCTATGTCCATCAGAATTGATCGTCATATAGTACTGTTGTTGCCGTGTATAATGATCTCCTGGTTCTGCTCATTTCACTCAGCATCAGTTCATGTAAGTCTCTCCAAGCCTCTCTGAAATCATCTTGCTGGTCATTTCTTACAGAACAATAATATTCCATAATATTCATATACCATAATTTATTCAGCCATTCTCCAATTGAAGGGCATCTATTCAATTTCCAGTTTCTAGCCACTACAAAAAGGGCTGCCACAAACATTCTTGCACATGTGGGGTCCTTTCCTTCCTTTATGATTTCTTTGGGATATAAGCCCAATAGAAATGCTGCTGGGTCAAAGGGTATGCACAGTTTGATAAGTTTTTGAGCGTAGCTCCAAATTTTAACTTCCCTTTTTTATGATCTCTTTAAGATTCATAAAATCTTAAAGTAGAGACACACCTGGATCAAAGCCTATGGAGTTTGATAGTCCTTTGGACAGAATTTCAAATTGCTCTCCAGAATGATTGGATCATTTCACAACTCTACCAACAATGTATTAGTATTCCAGTTTTCCCACATCCCCTCCACCATTCATCATCTTTTCCTGTCATTAACCAATCTGAGAGGTATGTAGTGGTACCTCAGAATTGTCTTAATTTGCATTTCACTGATTAATAGTGACTTAGAGCATTTTTTCATATCATTAGAAATGGTTTTAATTTCTTCATCTGAAAATTGTCTGTTCATATCCTTTGACCATTTATCAATTGGAGAATGGCTTAAATTCTTATAAATTTTAGTTAATTCTCTATATATTTTAGAAATGAGGCCTTTAACAGAATCTTTGAATATAAAAATATTTTCCCAATTTATTGCTTCCCTTATGAACTTATCTGCATTAGTTCTCTTTGTAGAAAAACTTTTTCACTTAATATAATCAAAATTACCTATTTTGATTGTATTTATTATTTATTCAATAATGAACTTCAGTCCTTCAGTTCTTCTTTGGTCACAAATTTCTTCCTTTTCCACAAATCTGAGAGGTAAACTATACTTTGTTCCTTTAATTTGCTTTATGTCTAAATCATCAACCCATTTTGACCTTATCTTGGTTTATGGTGTTTGGTGTGGGCCACTGCCTAGTTTCTGCCTTACGAGTTTCCAATTTTCCCAGCAGTTTCTATCAAATAGTGAGTTTTTATCCCAAAAGCTGGTGTTTGGGGGTTTGTCAAACACTAGATTACTATAGCTGTTCACTATTATACTGTGAACCTTACCTATTACACTGATTGACTGCTATATTTCTTAGCCTGTAGCAAATGGTTTTGATGATGACCCAATTGTAATATAGTTTTAGATGTGGCACAGTTAGGCCACCTTTATTTGCATTTTTTTTTTTTTTACTAATTCCCTTGAAATTCTTGACCTTTTGTTCTTCCAGTTGAAATTAGTTATTATTTTTTTCTAGATGTGTAAAATAATTTCTTGGCAGTTAGATTGATATGACATTGGATAAGTAGATTAATTTAGGCAGTGTTGTCATTTTTATTATATTAGCTCCACCTACCCATGAATATTTGATATTTTTCCAACTGATTAAATGTGAATTTATTTATGTGGAAAGTGTTTTGTAGTTATGTTCATAGAGTGCCTGACTTTGCCTTGGCAGGTAGACTCCCAAATATTTTATATTTTCAACAGTTATTTTAAATGGATTTTCTTTTTGCATCTCTTGCTGTTGGACTTTGTTGGCAATATATAAAAATGCTGATGATTTGTGTGAATTTATTTTGTATCCTGCAACTTTGCTAAAGTTGTAAATTGTTTCTAGTAGTTTTTTAGTTGATTCTCTATGGTTCTCTAAGTATAACATCAGATCATCTGCAAAGAGTGATAATTTAGTTTCCTCATTACCTATTCTAATTCCTTTAATCTCTTTTTCTTCTCTTATTGCCAAAGCTAACATTTCTAATACAATATTGAATAGTAATGGTGATGGTGGGCAACCTTGTTTCACCCTTGATCTTATGAGGAATGGTTCTAGTTTGTCCCCATTATATATGATGCTTGCTGATGGTTTTAAAAAGATGCTCCTGATCATTTTAAGGAAAAGTCCATTTATTCCTATATTTTATATTGTTTTCAATAGGAATGAATGTTGGATTTTTATCAAATGCTTTTTCTGCATTTATTGAAATTATCATATAATTTTTGTTAGTTTGGTTATTGATATAGTTAATATCATATGCTAATAGTTTTTCTAATATTGAACTGGCCCTACATTCCTGGTATAAATCCTACTCACTCATGGTGTACTATCCTGGAGATGATTTACTGTAATTCTTTTGCCAATATTTTATTTAAGATTTTTGCATCAACATTCATTAGGAAAATTGGTGTATAATTTTCTTTCTCTGTTTTCACCTGGCCTGATTTAGATATCAGCACCATATCTGTGTCATAAAAGGAATTTGGTAGGACTCCTTTCCTTATTTTTTCAAATAGTTTGCACAGTACTGGAATTAATTGTTCAATGTATGGTAGAATTCATATGTAAATTCATCTGGCCTGGAGAATTTTTCCTAGGAAATTGATTAATTGTTCTATTTCTTTTTTCTAAAATGGGTCTATTTAAGTAACTTATTTCCTCTTCTGTTAATCTGGACAATATATATTTTTATAGTTATCTCAACATTTCACTTAGATTATCATATTTATTGATATATAGTTGGGCAAAATAACTCCTAATTATTGCTCTGATTTCTTCTTCATTGGTGGAAAGTTCTCCCTTTTCATTTTTGAGACTAACAATTTGATTTTCTTCCTTCCATTTTCTAATAAAATTAACTAAAGGTTTATCTATTTTTGTTTTTTTTTCATAAAACCAGCTCTTAGTTTTACTTATTAATTGACTAGTTTTTTTTACTTTCAATTTTATTAATCCCTCCTTTTATTTTCAGAATTTGACATTTAATTGGAGTTTTTTAATTTGTTCTTTTTCTAGCTTTTTTAGTTGCAAGCCCAATTCATTGACCTTCTCTTTCCCTATTTTATGCAAATAAGCATAGAGATATAAAATTTCCTCTAATAACCACTTTGGCTGCATCCCACAAATTTTGACATGCTGGGTTTTTTGTTGTTGTTGTTGTTGTTTTGTTTTTTGGGGTTTTTTTTTGCTGAGGCAATTGGGGTTAAGTGACTTGCCCAAGATCACACAGCTAGGAAGTGTTAAGTGTCTGAGACCAGATTTGAACTTAGGTCCTCCTGACTTCTGGGCTGGTGCTCTATCCACTGCACCACCTAGCTGCCCCTGACATGCTGTTTTGTTGTCATTCTCTTGGATGAAATTACTGATTGTGTCTATGATTTGTTGTTTCACCCACTCATTCTTTAGGATTAGATTATTTAGTTTTTAATTAATTTTTGGTCTATTTTCCCCTGGTCTTTTATTGCATGGAATTTTTATTGAATCATGATCTGAGAAAAATGCATTTCCTATTTTTGCCTTTCTTTGTTTCACTTTGAGGTTTTTATGCCCAAAAATACAATAAATTTTTGTATAGGTTCCATGTACTGCTGAGAAAAAGGTATATTGTTTCTGTCTCCATTAAATTTTCTCCAAAAGTCTATTATCCCTAACTTTTCTAGGATTCTATTTACATCCTTAACTTCTTTTTTATTTGTTTTGTTGTTTGATTTATCTAGTTCTGAGAGAGCGAGGTTGCGATCTCCCACTAGTATAGTTTTACTTTCTAATTCTTCTTGCAACTCTCTTAACTTCTCCTCTAGGAATTTGGATGCTACACCACTTGGTACATTTATGTTTAGTATTGATATTACTTCATTATTTATGGTACCTTTAAGTAGGATGTAGTTTCCTTCCTCTTCTCTTTTAATTAGATCTATTTTTGCTTTTGCTTGATCTGACATCAAGATTGCTATCCCTGCTTTTTTTTTTTATCTCAGCTGAAGCATAATAGATTCTGCTGTAGTCTTTCACCTTTACTTTAGTAAACAACAAAATCTTTTTAATCCAGTCTGCTATCTGCTTCTGTTTTATGGGACAGTCCATCCCTTTCACATTCACAGATATAATTACTATATCTGTATTTCCTGCCATCCTGTTTACCCCAGTTATATTTTTCTCTTCTCTTTCCCCCTTTACCTCTTCCCCAGTATTTTGCCACTGATTACCCTCTCCCTCAAAGAGCCCTCCCCTTTGGCAGCCCCTCTTTTTTATACCTTTCCTATTTTACTTCTGTTCTTTGTTACATTAGTCTCCTCCTTTTCTTTTCCCCTTCTCCTCCGACTTTCCTATCAGGACACAAGCTTCTCTATGAACATAAATGTTTCTGATATTCTCTCTTTGAGCCAAATCTGATGAGAGTAAAATTCATACAATGCACATTCCCTTCCCCTCTTTTCCTCAATTGCAATAGGTCTTTTTTGCCTCCTTATGAGACATAATTTACCTTATTTTAACTTCATTTTCCTTTTCCAGTAGAATCATAATTTCTCCTCTAATTTCTTTTTAAAAATCATTACAATAAAATCAATTTATATCTGTTCCCCCTGAGCATACCCATAACAGAGATACAGCTCTCTAGAATTAAACATATCATCTTCCCATATAGGGATATAAGCTTTATAACTTTTTAAAAAAAAGTTATTTTTTTCTTTCCTTTCTACCTTTTTATGCTTCTCTTGAGTTCTGTATTTGAAGATCAAATTTTCATCAGAAATAGATGAAATTCACTTGTTTCATTGAATGTCCATCTTTTTCCCTGAAAGATGATGCTCAGTTTTGCTGGATAATTGATTCTTGGTTGCAATCCAAGTTCTTTTGCCTTTCAGAATATCAGATTCAAGGCCCTTCAATCTTTTAAAGTGGAAACTGCTAGGTTCTGGATAATCTTGATTATTACTGCTCAATATTTGAACTGTTTCCTTCTGGCTACTTGCAATATTTTCTCCTAAATTTCATAATTCTGAAATTTAGCTATGATGTTCCTTGGAGTTTTCACTTTGCGGTTTCTTTCTGGAGGTGATTGATGAATGCTTTTTAATGGCTATTTTACCCTCTAGTTCTAGGACATCCAGACTGTTTTCCTTGATTTCTTGAAAGATAATGTCTAGGCTCTTTTTTTTCACCATGGTTTTCAGGAAGTCCAATAATTCTTAGATTATTTCTCCTGGATCTATTTTCCAGGTCAGTTGTTTTTCCAATGACATTTTATATTTACATTTTCTTCTTTTAATTTTTTGGACATTTTTAACATGATTTTTCTTTATAATGTTCCTTTTCCAGAACTCTTTTGTTCCTCAATTCTGAAAGTATTTCTGGAATGGCATTATAAGAAAGAAAGAAAAAATATAGAGAAATGTAATGCTCCAACTAGGCATAATAATATCTGAGACTGCTTCATCTTAGGAGCAATTAGTGCCATGTGCCATGTGTATATATTGTTCAAGCAAAAGAGGCAGAAAGGAAGATTATTCTAGCTCCAAGAGGTTCAGTTTATCAAATTATTATGTAGTGATTTTTTGATAGTTGGAAATGAATTATTATCATTGTTGTTGTTAATAACTAAAAATAGCACTTTAATGTTTGCCAAGTGCTCTTCCTATTTTATATTATTTGATTCTTATAATAGTCCTGGGAGGTAGACACTTTTATCTCCATTTTACAGATAAATAAACTGAGGTTAAAAAAAGTTTTGTTCAGAGTCACACATCAAGTAAATTCTGAGGCATAATTGAAAGCCAGGTCTTGCCACATTAACAACTACCAACTGTGCCACCTAGCTGCTGGTGCAAGATTAATCCAATTGAGACAAAAAAAGTCTTTGGAAACTATCCTACTTGTTTCAAGACACATGTTCACTATCAAAAGAAAGGCTGAATAGCTATAGCCTAAATATGATGCTATGTTGAAATCTGGCTTTTTTTTAACCCTGCAGAGCTCCTAATCTAATTAATCAGTAAACATTTATGAAGCAGCTGTGCTAAGTGCTTGAGGGTGCCAGTCCCTGCCCTTTAGAAGCTTGCTTATAATTTAATGAGAAAAGGCAGTGCACAAAAAGGAAGAGGGGGAAGACAGAGAAGGTACTTCAGCAGAAAATGATGGAGGAAGACTAAAAAAGCACAACACTATGTTAGATCTGAGTTACAGTGTGTCTGATTGAGGCTGATCAAACCAATATGAGCTCAGAATGTTCTGCCACAGAAAACGAAGAATTAACTGCCCTGACTCCCTCCTGAAATAGAAATTTAGGAGCTCATGGCTATACAATACAATATAAAACAATACAATATAATACAGTACATATTTATTAAGCACCTACTATATGCCAGGCACTATGTCAAGTGTTGTGGATACAAATAAGAAAGACATTCCCTGCCTTCAAAGAGTTTACAATCTTAAGACAATCAGAAAACAATACAAAAGGAAGCTGATATTAATGAAAGAGTGTATTCTGGGGAAAAAGAGGAAAAAGAAAGAGAGCATTATGATTTTTTGTTGTCGTTCAGTAATTTCAGTCCTTTCTAAGTCTTTGTGACACCATTGGCATTTTCTTGGCGAAGGTACCCAATTAGTTTGCCATTTCTTTCTTCAGCTCACTTTAAAGATGAGAAAACTGAGGCAAATAGGGTGATGTGATTTGCCTAGGGCCACAGAACTAGTAAATGTCTGAGACCAAATTTAACTCATAAAGACAAGTTTTCCTGACTTCAGGTTCCATGTTCTATCTATTATATCACTTAACTGCCAATCAGATGATCAGAGGCACCTAAGGGTACCAATAAGTTATGATCACCAAAGTTGAAGAAATTTCTGTGATGATAACATTCCCCAGTGATGATATTGGAGGAGTGCAGTGAGGGGAGAAAAGAAAGACAATTTAAAAATGGCCACATACAAAAACTCACATTGGGTATTGAGTTAACATTCACATTATGCCCAAGGAAAGGAGGGATATCCTATGGCAGACATTCTTAATTTGTTTTAATTTCATGGACCCTTTTGTTAGTCTGATGAAGTCTATAGACCTCTTCTTAAAATTAAATCACATTTTGCAAGAGTGAAAGAAAATACATAAAATTATAGAGGAAACCAATTGTGTTGAAATACATTTTATATAAAAACAGCTTCATGGGTCTCATGTTCAGAAACTCTGTTCAGTGGGATCATCCATCAAAATCACAACCAATTCCCTGTGTGTTATATCTGTCTCCTATCTTTGAATTTTTCTAATTTGCCAAGTTTAGTATTTCATCAAGAAGTGATTGAGAGGATATGTGATACTCTCAGACACCATGAAAGAGATGGGATCCTCAAACATCTGTCTTGGGTTCTAAAAAATTATGTTAGCAATTCATAGTAACACATTGCTGTGCTGACTCTGTAAAAGGAAATGGAATATTTTTACGTGACTTTGATTTATTCCTGAAGCATTATATAATAACTCTTAGAATTTGAAAGACAAAAGAAACTCACTTTTCAAGAGTTTAGAGTTCTCCTGTTTACAGGTGACTAACTGCTTTAGTTAGAGAAGTCATATTTTAATTTGCTCAAAGATTGCTATTGTATGAAATTTGTTGACACATCTTTGTGGCAATTGGCTAATGCAATACACCTTCTTCCCATCGGGCTTTGCTATTCACTATTGTACTAATAGTTTGGAACACAGTATATATAATTATTTCTCTTTTTACTCCAGTTCACTCTTGGTAGATGTAATAAGGTTAATTTTAGGTTCAGATTTCACATTCAACAAGTACAGACTTAGAAAAAAAGGTACAGAAATTTACTATTGTTCAGAACCTTGCAGTAAACAAGATATAGAGGTAAAACAATTTTGTAACAGAAAGGCAATATACAATTAGTAGGAGCTGCTGTCACAGTAAAAGTAAAGGCAATATAAACAAACAAACATGCAAACATGCAACATACATCATCACCACTCAGGGAATCACCAATATCTAAGTTTCTTGTCTGAGGAATCCTAAATCACAAGCTTCAGAGTCCCAGGTGGGAAGATCTCATGCAAGGTGTCCCTTTCTGGTGACATCCCAAAGTGTCTAATCTCTACAAGGTTTTTATAGACTGAAAACAAAGAAAGCCCTACCTAAGTATTCTCATTTGGTATAAGACTTTTGAGACAAAGTAGCCTTCCTGGTGTAGGGTACTCCATGTCAAGGAACCCACCAAGGAGAATATTTATCCATTCCTGTAAGATGACTGAGTTTATTTAGGGGACTGTCCAGATTTCCGGAGCAAACATAGGTCAACAATAAAGGAAGTTTATTAATCAATGCACAGGAAAGGTGGCCTTGCCTATGTGTGCTTCTTGACATTCTATCAGATAACTGCAAGCACATTCTCATGTTCTTAGCAAAAAGTTACACAAAGACCATGGCTGAGACTACTAGGATTTGTTAAAGTAGATCAATAGCTGTTTAAATCTAAAGATGTGGAGGTAGTTCTAAAAGATAAGGAAAATATTGTTCTTTTTCTATAAAACCCTAAAGGCTATTCAATAAATATCAATACATTTGTAATTGTATGCAACATATTAACAATAGCAAATTACTTTAATATTTCAAATATCCATAGTTTTGTTTAGGTGTATATACACTCTATAAAGCAGATTACCATCTCACCATACCATAATAGATGATTTTCATGTCTTGCTACTTCAGAAAAGATTTCAGCACCTGGTAGCCATCTTTCAGATGATGAGCTTAGTTCAATCCTCAGATCATGGCCGATCATCAGGATGATGACTAAAGAATTTCCAGTTAAAACCTGTCAATTTTTCTGCTTTGTTTGTACATGTTTTAAAAGCCTATGGACCATGGTGAGGCACTGACAAGAAAACTTTGAGGAAAGAACATAAATAATAAAATTCCAAATGTTTACTTATCAATAATATTGTCACAAATACTCAAATATTATTTAAATGGGATAATAAATGTTCACATTTAGCAATTTCTTCATAATTGTGAAATATACTCATGGATTTAAAACATGTATAAAAGTATTCCATTGAATAGCACTCACTCCTCATCTTCTGTTCTATTCACTATTGTAACTAAATATTTGTATTAATTAATTAGTTCTTGCCTGCATCCTTCCCACTGAATAGGTCAACCTGACCTCAAAGGCAAATTTTGTCTCAATTCTAATTCTGTTCTACCTATGTCTCATGGTTACTTTTGTCCTATCTGAATTTAATTTCATTTGGTTCTTCTAAATTTAATTGCTTATCTTTAGATCCTTTCCTATGGTTAACTCCCTAAACCACTCCAAACTAGTTTTACTCAGTGAAGGTCAGTCATTCTGCATCCAATTTTGGGAGAAGCATACAAGCATGACCATTGTTATACAAAATGAAAACATATAAAAATATCTCTTGTCCCTTGTAATTCACACAGCACTGTGTATATAGGCATAAAATAGAAACAGAGAACTGGCCTTAGAACTAGGAAGACCTGGATTCAGTTTCTACTTTTAACACATCCTGGGTGTGTGACCCTGATTAGATCACTTTAACCTTTAATTTCCCTAAATAATTCTCTAAAACTGTAAGTTGCAGAGAAGGTGCCAGCTTACATTGGGAGAGGGAATTTCCTCACCAATGAGTTTCTTATATTAATAAAATCACAGGCATGGCTTTATCAATATGTATATGTCTATATGTGCATATTTATATGTGTGTATATGTATATGTAGATGGATGCTACAAACTTTAGCAAGGGATTATCCATCCACAAAATACTCTGGGGACTTATACTTCTTCCCACTTTGGAAAGAGAAAAATTAAATGAAATCATCCCTATGTGATGAAGATTAGAAGTTTGTCACACAAAAAAAGATGATAAGAATTGGGGAAACTCTCAAGAACAACAAAAAGACAAAAAAGTGAGAGCAGATGAAAGTCCTATGACAATGATGTGACAGAGCAGAAATTAGTGTTTTCCATACATTCAGTTCCTTTTTTTTTTTTGTTTTTCTTCCCCTTTTTAAGACCACAAGAGATTACCTCTATCTAAATGGACAAACCAATAAATGCATGACTGTTTATATTTTAAAGAGGTTAAAGGTTTGAAGCAATGTTAACTTAAGAAAAACAACCAGCAGGGTAGGCTCTATCTGCCCCAGCTTTACTTCCATTTGTGTTTTTATTAGATTTCTTCTGTTAAAGGAAATGTCAGATTTGATATTATTTCCCATAACCACTTCTAGGCTAGCCTATTCTCATGTTACTAGTTGTCCCTTTGTTTGCAGCATGAAATTGCATGAAAAGTACACAGGAGAGAGTCAAGTCAAGTCAACAAGCCAGTAAAGCAGTTGCTTTGTGGTAGGCACTGCTGAGATTTAAAGAATTTTGTTTTCTAACTGGGGACATAAGCACAAGCCATTTCATAACCAGCCTTTTAAGTGCAGAACTCCTAAGAATTTAGAAACTATTTTATAAATCATTCTTATATTTGCTGGTCATAAATTACATATATAAAATATTTGCAATATATTATATGTATATTAAATCATTTATATCTATATATACATGTGTAATATATTGGTTCAGTAAGTAGATAGAATGCTAGATCTGAATTTAAGAAAACCTGAGTTCAAATTTGGATAGATGGTGTTGGGCAAGTCACTTAACCTCCTTCTGTCTGTTTCCTCAGTTTTAAAATTGCTACAATACCTCCTAGGGTTATAGTGATGATAAAATGAGATAAGGTTTGCAAAGCAATTTGAGAATCTTAAAGTATTGTATAACCACTAGTTATTATTGTTGTTATTATTTTATATATCTGTGCATATATGTGTGTATTTATATATGTGTATATGTACATACATGTGCATATACATACACATATATAAATATACACACATGTGTGTGCTTGAATATTTTATGCATGCCTGTTTCTACAACTATAAAGAAATGACCTATAATTTCATTAGTACAAGAAACCCAAAATGAAAAAACTCCTTCTAATAGGTCATTATCTTCTCTGAAACTTAGTTGTACAAAGTTATCTGGAAGGAATTGCAAATCAGGCCTTTGCTCACTATATTTAAAAACATACAAACCATTCTTATTTGGTGGACCCATTTAAAATCATATGGGTAACCAACACAAGGAAATATCTAGATCTTTATCGAGAGCATGAAGAGTTGTTGCCTGCCCAGAGTTGGTACTACAACTATTATTGACAGAGGTGGTAATGAAACTCAGCTCCAAGATTATTTATCTATTTTATCATTCCACCATTGAATTTTAATTTCATGATGTTGGAAAAAAAATTAGGTAAAAGCCTTAGGAATGAGAATTAGAAAATGTAGTTTTCAGAGAAAAGAAAGGAAAGAAGTTTCCCCATCTGCAAAATGAAGGACCACATGCTCTTTGAGGGCCCCTTCATTTTTAACATTTTCTAAAATTCCATTATCCCAAGTAAGATATGTACTTTTAAAAGACATTTAAAAAATCAAAATTGAGAAATTAAATTTTAGTGCATTTCAGAGGAAGAACTGAGTAAAGATAAGTTCAACTTTTAAAAGTAGAATTTCTTTTCTAGAACAAAAGCAAACCATGATGTGGGAAGGGCAAGAAACATATAGCAAGATGTCAAACTGACTAAACCCATAACTCTAAAGGGTAGAACAGAAAAAAAAAAAAAAAAACTCAAAATGTTGTAAACAACAATGTTGGAGGTCACCAAGGAAGTATATAAAGAAAAAGCAAAAGTATAGAAGAGGTAAAATGAGAAAAGTTAGACTTGGAAAAGAGATGCAGCTCATAAGAGGAAAGAATAGCAAAAGAAAACCATTCTTCAATTACCTAAGGAGGAAGAGAAAGATAAAAGAAAATGTCTCTGTAAGAATCAAGTAGGGAAAGTTAACAGAGGATTATGAAAAGGCAGACGTGTGTGTGTGTGTGTGTGTGTGTGTGTGTGTGTGTGTGTATGTTCTCTTTTTAAAAAGTCTATGTGGGGTCAGTTGTCTAGATTGAACTCTAAAACCAAAGTATAATATGCAAAAAAGTAATCAAAGTTTAAAAAGAAATTTTTTTAAAGACCGTATAGTAATATGTAATTCTTAGCATTCTTAGGAATTAGAGGATGTTATTATATAGCTACAATCCATGATTAGCAAGAATTCTTGAATAATGGGAAAAGTCCCTGAATCTGAAAAAGGAGTAAAATCCTGATTGTTTTCCCAAAACAGAAGAAACCAAGAATCAAAAAGAAAACAAACTTCATTCATTATATACTAGATAGGTGCCTCAAATGTTATGAGACATAATATATCCCTTGATGTCCTATCAAATATAGAACAATAGATTGGATTCAATTCTTATTTAAATTTTTTTTGGGAGGTGGGGGTAGGGGATATCAAATCATGACAAATCCTGGACAAGGAAGAAATTACTAACATTTATGGTTAGGTTCAACTCAGAAACTATTTATTAAGTGCCTACTTTGTACAGAACATTGTGTTAGACTCTGTGGAAGAGGAAGAAATGGAACATGCTTTCATGTAATTTACAATCTATAATACTGATACAACCTATGCACAAATTATAATTTAAAACACTGATATATGCTTATTAGTGATGCACAAAACCATGTGCTCCATGAAATATGAGGCAGAAAAGATCATTTGTTGCAAACTAAAGTGAATGAATAATAACCAATAATAAGGCAGTATTGAGTTGAATTTTAAAAGATTGGTAGGGATCCCTAATCCAAAAAGGGAAGGGATAACATTCAAGCAAAAAAGAATAGCATGGACAAAGGCACAGACAAAGGCAGAATAGTTTTTTTTCTCAATTTACCAATTTTGAATAGAATGAAATGCAAGATAAGGGAAATGGTTGAATGGGACCAAATTGTATAATGTTTTGAAATGGAGGCAATGGAATCTGAATATTACTCAGTAGCTATTATGAAATCACTGAAGATTAGTGAATAAAGAACTTTATCTTTATGGTCTGAGCTTATTCATACACACACACACACACACACACACACACACACATATATGTATGTGTGTATATATATCTCCAACTTTAAGAAGTCCTATATTCATCTGGGTGATTATGATGTCCTTCTCTCTTCCACTCAATGCAAGTGTTGTGGGTGGAGAAAGTTGGTACTGTAGGCAGGTTTATGTGATCCAAATTCTGTTTGGTTCCCATAGAACAGACCAGTTTTTAATCTTCCACTCAAAGATAATTCTAAATCAAGGAGTTTGGGGGATAAATACAATTCAGTTTTCATACTCCCATAGCTTATCCTCTTGCAAACCTCCAAGGAATTATAGACAACATAAAATAGTTTGCAACCAGTATTTATTTGCAACCAATATTCATGTATCAACAGGATAAGCTGGTAAACAAAGAAAGGAATCTGGTAAGAAATTGGTAGAAGTTAACTTTGTGAAGCAATAGAAAGAGTATTCAAATTGTAGTCAAAGAATCAGCTCCAATGTTGCCTCTGCCACCTACTATCTGTTAGGGCAAATCATTTAACTTCTCTTTTCTTTCATTTCCCCCCCCCATAAAGTGAAGGAGTTGAAATGATTTCTAATTGAAGTACTAAATCTGCAATTTTTTCATCTTTTAACAACATAGAGTTCATAGATTCATGATTTGTTGAGAAATGGAGTTCCCAAAGGCCAGTGCTTTTCCACTGGATGTCTTTACATTGGATGGCTCTCTCAGGGATCTAAAACTATTATTGACATGGTTAGTTCATCAAAAAGCAAAGAGATTATATTCATCTATTAGTCCTGGTAAGTGGAGTAACAGGGAATCAGCTTGTCATGCCTTTTCCAGGAACAATGAGAGAGCTGATTATGATTTCAGAACTAGAAAGGAGACAGGAGGGAAGCAAATGGGGAACAAGCATTTATATAGTACCTCCAATATGACAGAGCTACTATGTGCCAGGCACTATGTTCAATACTACAAATAACAATAATAATAACAATTATATAGGCACCATGTTAAACACTATGATAATAATAACAAATATATAATGCTCATTATCTGTTAGATATTAAGTTAATACATTACATTTATTATCATATTTGATTCTTATAAGAATGTCATTATTTCTGTTTTACAACTGGGAAAACTAAGGCAAATAGAGATTATGTGACTTGCCTAGAAACATACAGGTACTAAGTATTTGAGGCCAAATTTGAACTCAGGTTTTTACTGATTCTTATTCCAGTGCTGCATCTACGGTGCCATCTAGCTGGTTCTAGGAAGAAGAGCCAAAAATATGTTACTATAACTTTATCTCCATTCTACCCTGACACTTCTCTTTGATCTTGACATCTTAAATCATGGCATATCTTTCTGTGATCATTTCCCAACACTTTTCTGTTGTATACTTTTTCTGTCATTTATCCATGGGCCAAAACTGTCTCTATGGAAATGGTAAGAGGGTAACAAAACAGAGCAGAAAATTACTACATTAGTCACATGTCCAAATTTTAAAGTAAGAAAAAAATATCCTTGAAGATCTATTGTTAATATATTTGTTATTTTAAAAAATTGATAAACATGTTTCAATGTAGTTTCCTTTGTAATCCTTTGCATTTTATGTATTTAAAATCACTATTCTGTGAAGGGATCTGAATTTTTCATCAATTTCCAAATGTTTTCATGACACAAAAAAAATGTATAGATACCCTAATTAGATGGAGATAAGAGAAAAACAGGGGAAAACTATTAGAAGACTACTATTTTAGTTCAGATAAAAATGAGGACCTATTGTAGAGAGATGAAAGACAGAATAGAGAAAATAGGACAGTTGCAAGAGAAATTGTGAAGGTAGAATGACAGATTATTATAATGGGTTGGATATAAAACAGGGAGGGAATTATCAAGGATACTACCAAGTTTTTGAAGCAAGTAGTTTATTCAGAAATATGTTTAGGAGGCAAATGAAGCAAGTCTATTTTGAACCTTGTATATTTGAGATTCTGATGTAATTTTCATAATTCATGACCAAACAAGGATTAAAGAAATTCAAAATACAAAGTGGAAATTTTTGATGACATAAATTTAAAAGGTTTTGCTTAAAAGAGTGTCTGTCTCCTACCCAAGGTATATAGGGAACTAATTCGATACTAATAGCTAGCATTCATCTAACAAAAATATATGTATATAGCATAGTGCCTGGCATATAGTAAACATTATATGAATGCAGTTATTGTTGTTTCTCCCTCTCAGTCATACTCTTCTTTTTAAGAAAATAAGCAATTGAGATAGGTTATATATGCAAAATGTGCATATGAAACATATTTCCATGCTATCCATATTGAAAAAGAAGAAACAGATCAAAAATAAACATTGAAAAAATAAAGTGAAAATAGTATATTTCAATCTGCATTCTGACTCCCAGTATGAATATAGATTGCATTTTCTATCATGAGTCCTTTGGAATCATCTTGTATCATTTTTGCTGAGAAGATCTAAGTTGTTCATGGTTGATCATCACATGATATGCTTATACTTCGTACAGTGTTCTGGTTCTGCTCACTTCACTTTGCATTAATTCATGTAAACTTTTGCAGGTTTTTCTGAAATCTACCTATTCATCATTTCTTACAGCAAAATAATATTTTATTACATTCATATACTATAACTTGTTTAGCCATTCCCCAATTGATGTTTATCTTTCTGTTTCTAAATCTTTGCCCTCACAGAAAGAGCTGCTATAAATATAAATATAAATTAAAAAAATATAAAAATCCTTTTCCTTTTTTGGTGATTTTTTTGAAATACAGACTTAGTAGTAGTGTTGCTCAATCAAAGAGTATGCACAATTGAATTGCCCTTTGGGCAAAGTTCCAAATTTCTCTCCAGGATGGTTGGGTCAGTTCACAACTCACCTAGCAGTTGTATCCCAACTGTCCCACATTCTCTCATTTTCTTTTTCTGTCATATTAGCCCATCTGATATGAGATAGTACCTCAGAGTTGTTTTAATTTGCATTTCTCTAATCAGTAGTGAATTAGAATATTTTTTCATATGACTATAGATAGTTTTGATTTGTTGATCTGAAAACTGCGTCTTCATATCCTTTGACTATTGATCAATCAAAAGTTCAAAAGGGGCTAAACTTAATATTCTCTGGAGGTGCAATGCTGACTTTAAGTAATCCTAAAGGGAGATTCTTCACTCTCCAGTCTCCAGGCACCAGTTTAGTGAAGACTCCTTGAGAGTGTGATTCATTTTCTCCACCTTTTCAGAAGATTGAGGATGCCAGGCAGACTGGAGATGAGAAGTAATTTTAAGGGCCTCAATCACAGGTTGGGTTGTTTGAGAAATAAAACTGGACCGTTGCCTCTCTGTAAATTTGCCAGTGTATATAGAAGAGTCATCACCATTTAGCATGATACCATCAGTCTTGTCTCCCAGTATCTTGATTTTGAAAGCATCCAACACCACCAACTACATGATTGAAAAAAAAAAGTCTCCTGCCCACTTCCAGCCTGCAATTGAGCTTTTCTGCCTTTGGGAGGGCCTAATCTTTCCCATCAGTCTCTAGATGCTTCTTCCCACTTTAATGGTTTCACACTCTCCTTAGGAAGAAGGAGAAATTGTTTTGGAATTTTTGTTGTTATTGTTGTTCTCAGGGTCTGGGAGGGAATAGAAGTGAATGAAGAAGTACCTTATGGAAACTGTCTTACCATACATTGATATATGTAAGAATCTTATTGTTATTTGTTCTTCATTTTCAAATAAGTCCATGATATTGTTGAGGCAGAAGACACTCCAACAAGATTAGGGTCCCCTAGTTGGTGTCCTGAGTATGGCAAAAGTATTTGCAAAATCTGTCTCCAGATTAAGGGGCAAAGATTTATTAATTGCTTGATAGTGGGCTAATTTCCAAGGAAATTTTAGCAGAGAGTCAGATTAAAAAAGATAATTGTATGGAAAGAGAAACAAAGATTAAGCTGATATGCTAATATTATGGCTTAGAGGTACAATTGAGATGTAGCAGAGGTAGGGTAGTTCCCATCATTGAGTTCCCTATCTTATTGACCAACAGATTGTTCTCTGACAGCCAGCATTGTTTGTGACACTACCAAAGCCAGGTAGTTTTAGGATTTTTCAGAAATTACAACTTTCTCTCACTTTATCATTCTCCCCTCAAGCAATCAAAACCCAAATTCATTTGGGACAAATGAATGAAGGTCTCATTTATCTTCTGAAGCTGTTTCAGGCTGACAAGGAATGTAGAGCTGGCCCTGCTTAGCTGAATCCAAACTGGGAAAGGAAGACTTGAAGATGGTGGCAGCAGCATCCAAGGGGTATTGAGTTTTAGGATTAGAAAGCTGATGGTATTCATGGCCTGTAGGCTGGAAGATAACAAAGTTTACAAATAGTGAGGGAGAAAATAATTAACTTGGAGAAAGTGGAGGATAACAAAAACAGATAATTTCACCCTGCTCTGTCCAGTGTATTTCTAGTGTCCACGAATTTTGCAGAATAATAGTTTTAGGTCCTCTATTGGTTCACAGACATATCTAGTAAGGTCTGAGGGAGAAGAGATAAGAGGAGTGGCACTTTTAATTCTAGAAACATGAGTCCATCTGGGAAAGACTTCGAGTTTAACTGAGGTTGGAGTAGTCAGAATGAACCTATATGGTCCTTTCCATTTTATACCTAGGGAGCCAGCACCTTGGGCCTTCCAAAATTCCAAGTATACCATGTCCCCTGGATTTACTAGAGTGACAATCTGGGTATGAGCATCTATAGGTTTAGGGAAATGTTCATTTGCAAATTCAGAAAAAGCCTTCTGAACTGCACCAAGCTGTGTGGCAAACTGAGTGACCTGATATTGTTCTGAATCTACAGGAATGTCAGAGGTTAAGAGGGGCCTCCCATCATAAAAAGTTCAAAGGGACTAAGCTTAATATTCTTAATATTCTCTCGGGATACAATACAGGACTCTAACCCTAAAGGGCACAGTTTAGTAAGAATTCACTTGAGTGTGATTCATTTTCTCCACCTTTCCTGAAGACTCAGGATTTTAGGCAGAATGGAGATGATAAGTAATTTTAAGTGCCTCAGCCACAGCTTGAGTTATTTGAGAAGTGAAGACTGGGCCATTGTCACTCTGTAAAGAGTTGGGCAGGCCAAAACAAGATATGATTTCTTTAGTAAACACTTTGATACCTTTGCTTTTTCAGTTCTATAAGGGTTTACCCAGTTAGTAAAGGTGTCAACAAAAACCAAAAGTAGTTTGAAACCCTGCAAGGGGACATAGGTGTAAAATCTATCTGCCAGTCCTTCCTTCCATATGTATCCCTCTTCTGGACAGGATTCAGAAGAAAAGGGAGAGTTTTAACAATCTCTTCAGTATTTACTTGTGAACAGACAGGGAAGACCTGGCAGACTTGTATAATTGTTTCTTCCAGCTTATAACCAATAAAAATGTTTTACAAGGGATTGGAGGGCATTTTTTTCCCAAGTAGGTAGCTAAGTGTAGGTCAAAAAGAAGTTTCCAATGGCTTACCTCTGGAATGAGAAGTTGACCTGTGGGTGTTTGAAACCACCCAAAAGAAGAAAGGGTATATAACCTTTCTTTTGCAAGGGCCTATTCCTAAAACATATATGAGGGACTGTAGGAGTTGGTTACCAAAGGTGCCATAAGGAGAAACAGGGCAGCAGCATAGGCAGTTGAATCTGCAAGCCTGTTTCCCTTAGCCTGAAGTGAATCCCCTTCCTGGTGTTCTTTATAAAACATAACAGAACTCTGTCTAGATCCATGGATAGCTTTCAGTAATTGTAGTATTTTTCCTGCATACTTAATGGGGGAATGTTTGGCTTTCTTGGAAAAGAACCCACATGTACAAAAATGTTTGTGGAATGTGTGTGTTTCTTTTTGTAGTGGCAAGAAACTGGAAACTGAAGGGATGCCCATCAATTGGAGAGTGGCTGAATAAATTATGGTATATGAATATCATAGAACATTGTTGTTCTGTAGGAAATGATCAGCAGGATGACATCAAAAAAGCCTGGAGATAATTG
Organism: Myrmecobius fasciatus; assembly: GCA_023553655.1. NCBI lineage: Eukaryota > Metazoa > Chordata > Mammalia > Dasyuromorphia > Myrmecobiidae > Myrmecobius > Myrmecobius fasciatus. Next base: position 5,571 of record JAJPUD010010293.1, on the reverse strand, counting down.
CATGAACTGATGCTAAATGAAGTGAGTAGAACCAAGAGAACATTGTACACAGCAACCCAGAGAGCCAAATCATGGGTGTCTAACAGAGCCTGATATTTGGTAAGTCTCCCATTAGCAAGCTTTAGCTTCTAAAATTCTCTGAACTCAGTGGAGAGTTAGAACCTCCAATGGTGAGTTTGTAAGGCTTCCTCAATTGGAAGAGCTGTGGCAGCCACTGCTCTAAGACAGGAGGGACACCCTGATGACAGTTCTTGGAGAAGTAAGCTAGGGGCCTAGGATCAGGTCCCAGGGTCTGAGTCAAAACCCCTAGGGCCTGGCTAGTCCTACCTTTCATCAACATGAATGAATAAAAGGCTTTTTTAAATTTGGCAGGGCTAATTCTGGGGAAGCAGTCAGTTTAACTTTCTTTGAGGCATGTTTAAGAAATGACAAGATTGTCCGCTTCCTCTCCTCTGTGAATGAAGGGCGGGGAGCTAGGTGGGCTTTAATTCTTGGCCTAAATACTTAACAGATTGATAGGCAATGTGGGCCTTAGATAAAGAAACTTCCTAGCATCAGAAACTTAGAAAATTAAGAGTTTTTATAGCAGCTGCCAGAGAAACCTCTTAGATTGGACTGCAGATCAGAATGTCATCACCATATTGAATGAAGCTGCTATTGAGTAGATCCAGATTTCTTAAATCTTTAGCCAGTGCTTATTCAAATACACTAGAGGTCTAAGAAGGGGAAATTGAGTCCCCAGTTTCACCATTCAGTCACATCCCAACAAGGGGGAAGGACAGGAGGAAATGATAAGAAAAGAGTGTTTGAATAAAAGACCACTAAACTAACAAGGCAGAGGGAAGATCTCAGAACAGTTCTTAAGTTTTCCTTTAATTCCCATTATCCTATAAGGAGAAAGGTGGGTGAAGCTAGAGTACCAAGGCAGGATAGAATAGAAGACTCCCATAAAGTCAAAGAGAAGTTCTATGGACTTACTTGCCACATCCAAAGTTACCCTGAGTTCAACCATGGTGAAGGAGTAAGGAAGAGCTCGGCCAAACCCTGGCATGCTGAAGAAAGTAGTCCCCTCAGGAGAAATGGGTTCCAGATTATTGTGTTTCTTTAGAGCCTCTACAAGGTGCTCCTGAAAGAGGACAGGATTTTCCTCAGCTCTTTGGGCAACTTCCTTAAATTTTTCATAATTAACCTGCTTCTTAATTCCTTTCTTTATGCCTTCAATAAGGCAGATTAGAAAATGATCCATTCTCTCTGAGTTTCTCTTCCTTGCTGATAATCCCTCCTAGCTTTCCCATTGGTATAGCAATAGCCCTTGGGGGTATCTATCAGAAAAGGAGGACCTACCCATAACATCGCTAAACTTCTGAGCTAGATCCTAGATTCTCCTTTTCTCCTCTAAGGTGAAATAAAAGGAGAAAATGATCTTAGCATCTTGGGTAAGATGAAATTGGAGGGAGCTGACTTTAAAGTCGTCAATATATCTAGTGGGGACTTCAGAGTAATGTCCAATTTTTTCTTAAATCTGGGAAAGGTCTGACACCGAAAAAAGGCACATGCACCCTATGTGTTCCACTTCAAGAGTCTGCTTCTTCTCTCAATGGGCAGAGTTTAGAAGGGACAGCTGAAATAGAATACTCAGGAAGAGAAAAAGGGATCCAATTTCATGTATGAGAGGGACTGAGGAGTGAGGGTTGGGAGTCTGTAGTAAGTAGTGGTAGCATTAGGGTCTCATTATGATTTTATGTACATATTTCTTAGAGTCACAACTAGGGTGTTACTTTAAAAGCATTTCAACCTTCTTTTTGTATCCCATAGCATGATGCCTTACACACAATTGGTGCTCAATAATAGACATTCATGGGTTGGCCATAGTCAGATTCAATACAAGCAAAAGATATAGAGATTCCAATTCACCAATTCATCATTGCTGGTGAAGCTACCCATTCAGTGGTAGAATCTGATATTTGTGACATAGCTTCTACTTTTGAATCATTGTATATTGATTATGGTGGCTATACTTCAATTAGCCCAAAATATAGACTTTTGTTTCAATCTCCTTTTTAATGTAAATACAAATCTAAGAGTCATTACTTTTCAGTCAGTTTTGTAAATATCTACATTTTTCTGAATATGCTTTTCATAGATGGGCAGTGGCATGGTATCTTAGCATCTGGAGACTCACAATTAAATCAATCCATTGAAACACATAAAAGATATTTGCAGTGAAAAACAAATGTCTTTATTGTCTTCATTTTGTTAGTTACATTCATTTTGGAAAAAAATATTTTTATCTCTGGATCTACCTTCTTTATAAAGCTGCTGATGTCATTGATGACCTATACTGAGTGTTGATGCTCCTGTAAAACAACACATCTATCTCAATATCATCGCACACCTCCACAAACATGAAATAGAGTGAGAGTTACATACACCAGAGCTACATAGAGTTAAGCTCCTAAATCAAAAGTCAATCTTTTCCAATGCATATTCATGTTTTGGAAATTATAAAGCCAAATGTGAGTAGTTTCTAATGATGTTCTAATGAAGATTGCCTTTTAGAGTTGGAATCTTAAAAAGGTTCCATGAACATGAAGGAATATTAGTTTTCTTTTTGAATGGAATAATCATGAATTATGAATGGTCTAGAAGTTAACCATCACAACACAGTTCTTTATGTTGTCTTTATATCTTCTAAAAAGTCAAGGACAATGGAATATTGAATCCCAGTGTGCATTTCCTTTTTTTTTTCAATGCATTTATTAAAAGAAAGAATACATAGCATATGAAGCAATCGGGCTTTTCTAATTTGAAGATGAGATTTAGATAAAGATCTCTAAAATGATATTTACAGGGTAACATCACTTTTATTACTAGAAACAAATAAATCACAACATTCACTACAACATATATTTGTTTTGGTTTTGATATTGAAGATGTTTCTTTGATAGATTTTCATAGAACTCAAAAAATATTCAATTTGTTCATCATAGATTTCTTTAAAGAATTCTGAAAAATAAAAAAAACAATTTTAAGAACAAACCTCATTTCATTTAAACATTTCAGTTTTTATAATAAAAATCTTAAGGTTAATCAACATAATCTTGAGGTAATCACACTAGCTCAGAGAGAGCTCACTTTTCAAAGAATGTGACCCTTAAACTAAGAAATGAAGTATTAGAAGTCTATCAGATATGTTATTAAACATTGGCCACTTCTACACAATAAATCATTAAATATTCTGCTTCAGAGAAAATTCACATATATTAAGAAGATATTTAATCAGAGAGAAAAGTTAAAGATGGACCTTGGATTAAGAAAGAATGAATTATGATTTGGTTCTCAAAAAGAAATTCAATTTCTATAATACATCTCAGCACAAGTAAAAACCAAGCTGGGATGGGGGGGAGAGATCGAATAGATAAAGGAAATCAGGACACTATTCAAAATATCAAACTTCTTATGCTTAACTCTTAATACAAGTAATAGTAAGAAATCAAAATGAGTTATTCTAAGCTCATTATTGGTTTGGGTTCTACTTCAATGGAAAGCAGAACTGTAAGAACTAAAGTGGCCCACTAATATGAAATGCTCCACTCTTATGGTGAAATATTTTCTCCAAGAAGCAAGTTCATGCAAAATGACTCCGTTATAGGAGGAGAAAAGAATTTGGATTCATATAGTGCCTACTACAAGCCAAACACTGGGCTAAGTATTTTACATATATCATTTATCTGTCTCTTACAACAATCCTGGAGGTCAATAATGTCATTCCCATTTTAGTTGAGGCAACTAAGGCAAACAAAAATTAAGTGACCTCTTGAGGGTCACACAACTAGTAAGTGTCTGAGGCTATATTTTAACTCAAGTTCTCCTCCCTCCTCTGTATCCACTATGTAGCCTCATTGTAGACTTAGAAGTGAAGCAATTATCCCTAGAGCAGGATGATTAATATTTAGTTACTTACCATTAGGAAGTAATGCATCAGCTCTACTTCTAAAGCATCACTTTCAAGATGTTGAGGCAGGAGGATTTTCTTCACTGTGATAGATCAGAGGGGGAAAAATGCATTTTGAGACTCAGACAATCAGAACTTCTTTTACTGAAGATTGGGGGCCTCTTTACAAATATTTGGAAAAATCTATGTGAGCCACCTTCTGAGTATATTTAGAGTTATATTTAAAGATGAAAGCAATGAGCCATCATGAGAAGATGCTCTTCTTTGTGTTAGTACCCTACACTGGAACCAGTAGATACAGGACAAAGTCTTGGCTTTTGTACCCATCTGGATACATAAGTAAATATACAAATAGATAGGTAGGTAGGTAGGTAGGTAGGTAGGTAGGTAGGTAGGTAGGTAGGTAGGTAGATTTTTTTTTCTTTTACCTTCTCTTTCCATTAAAAGCATTTTCAAAATATTTTCTCAATGCCTCCCTCCTCAGGAATTTGGTGTAACTGTCAGTGAAGATGGAATCAGAGTGACGCTTTTCTAGGTTACGAATGTTGCTATGGATAAAGAAGGAAAGGAAACACATCAGATTTTAAAGTTTTAGCAATCATGTCAACAAAGCAATAATTTATGCATATGCATAGGCCAAAAATCATTAAAATAATATCCATTTGTTATACAAAATGAAATATGAATTCATGACTAGTAGATTAAAATGAAATTGGTAAAATACATAGCTTGCCCAACTCTTCCTTCAATAAGATTTGTAATGAATTGTCTAGCAACATGTTCCTCCAAGTGTTTGTTAAATTCATTTGCGAATACACTATCAAGATGCCTGTTTTTTTTTTTTCTAAAATGGGGGCAAAAGTCATTTAAAGGTGAAAATATTTATATTTGCTTGAAAGATAATAGAAAATAAATATTGTCTTTCAATACCATGAGGAAAAATATTTGGAATAAATTTTTAACATTATTTTAGTGCTTTAAGTGACAATTCCTATTTTAATCACTTCAAATACAAAATAATCTTTATCCAAATTTTATGACAATGACTTCTTCCTGTTAAAGTTCCAATATATCCAATTAGAACTTTAAAATAAATTGTAAAATAAAAGAAATCTACCTATATATAAAACTATAGCCTTGTTTTCTCTTTTTTATTTTTTGAAGGTATCATACATAATTAAGTAGATTCTCACATCTGACTGCATTTATTGTTTTAGGTTTTTATTGAGTGACAGTTTAATTTATTCATTGTATTAAGGCAAATGGAACAAAATGCATTTATAATCCTAAAATAGTAGAATGAAAATAGACATTAAAGTCTATACCAATCTGAATAAAGAATTTACTGCTCTCCCATTCTCAACAAATGGTGGTTCATTCAAATACAAATATTTCTGGTGATGGGGAACTCACTACTTTTCCAGACAGTCTATCTTTAATTTTTTAAAGTTCTTTGAATATGGCTAAGATCTCTTGACAGCAGCTTTGATGTAGCCCTTGAACATTTAAGGTTCTTAGTGGATGACACAGACTAAGACATGAATGAGTATTGTAACACTGGATGCTATTGAAAGATTTGATCAACCTGACTCATTATAATGTATCTAGCAAATACA
>JAJPUD010010292.1:0-63211 GCA_023553655.1 Myrmecobius fasciatus | reverse complement strand
TCTGGTTTTTAATCCAGTCTGCTATCTGCTTCTGCTTTATGGGAGAGTTCATCCCATTCACATTCACAGTTAGAATAACTAATTCTTTATTTCCTGCCATCTTATTTACCCAAGTTATGTTTTCCCCTTTCCTTTCCCCTTTCTCCCTTCCCTTCTACTTAGTATTTTGCTTTTGATGACCCCCTCCCCCAAACAATCCTCCACCCTTTAGATCCCCTCTCCCTTTTTTTTTTACTCCTTTCCCCTGATTCTTCTATTTTCCCTTCTATTAGTTTATCCTTTTCTTTTCCTCCTTTCCCTCCCACTTCCCTCTAGCACTGGACAAGTTTCTCTGTGAAATACACTTTTAGAGCCCAAACTGGTGAGAGTAACATTTACACAATGCTCATCTCCCTCCCTTCTTTCTCTCAATTATATTAGATTTTCTTTGCCTCTTTATGAGATTCTAGCTTATTTTACCTCCTTTTTTTTAAATCTTATTTTACCACATTTTTCCTCTTTCCCACAGTATGATAACCTTTCCCCTTCTATTTTCTTTTTCATATTATTGAAGTAATATCTAATTATACCCCCAATCTGTAAGTATCTCCAAGTAGAAATAAATTTCTCAAGAGTCCTTTTTAACTTTTTCTTATGCTTCTCTTGAGTTCTGTGTTTGGAGGTCGAATTTTTTGTTCAGATCTGGTCTTTTCATTAGAAATAGGTGAAATTCACCTACATCATTAAACCCTGGAGGATAATGCTCATTCTAGCTGGATAGGTTATTCTTGGTTGTAATCCAAGTTCCTTTGCCTTTTGGAATATTTGATTCCAGGCCCTTCGATCCTTCAATGTGGAGGCTGACAGATCGTGTGTGATTCTAATTATTGATCGTCGATATTTGAATTATTTCTTTCTAACTGCTAGCAGAATCTTTTCCTTGGTGCGATAGTCCTGAAATTTAGCCACAATATTCCTTGGGGTTTTAATTTTGGGGTCTCTTTCAGGAGGTGACCAGTGAATTCTTTTGATGGTGATTTTGCCTTCTGATTCTAAAGCATCAGGGCAGTTTTCTTTCAGGATTTCCTGGAAGATAGTGTTTAGATTCTTTTTTTTCATCATGGCTTTCAGGAAGTCCAATAATCCTTAGATTATCTCTCCTAAATCTATTTTCCAAGTCAGTTGTTTTTCCTAGGAGATATTTCATATTTACTTCTATTTTTTCATTTTTTTTTTGTTTTTGTTTGACTGATTCTTGAAGTCTTATTGAGTCATTCACTTGCATTTGTTCAATTCTTATTTTTAAAATTGTTGTTTTCTTCAGTTACCTTTTTTAGCTCCTTTTGTAACTGGCCAATTTGTTCATTGCACTCTTGTTCCACTTCATTAATTTCATTTTTCAATGCATTATTGTCTTTTTCCAATTCACCAATTTTGTTTTTCAATAAATTGGTGTCTTTTTCATATCTCTTTTGCAGGGTATTATATCCTTTTTGCACTGAACTCAGTTTATTTTCCCATTTATCATCCAGCTGTTTTTTGAGATGCTTTATACAATCTTCCAGAAAGGCTTTTTGAAAAGGGGACCAGGTTATATCTCCTTTGATGACTTCCTCTGGATTTACTTTGTCAATAGGTACCTCACATCTGGGGTCTGCCTTTCTTTCTCTCCATAAAAGCTGTCTATGGTAAGAGCTCTCTTCTGCTTCTTACTCATTTTTTATTTATTTATTTTTTTAAAACCTTGGGGTCTGTGCAAAGCGGAGAAGCAGGGGCTAGCTGTGGTAGTTTGCCCTGGGGCAATTCCGGTAATTAACTTCTGGTGCCAGCTGGTTGGTGTAGGACCATGTGTTTGCAATGGGTTACAAACTGCCTTTTACAAAAGGCAGATCTGCCAGAGCACCTGCCTGCAATCAGGGCAGAGTGTCCCAAGTGCCTCAGAAACTCTCACCAGTTGTTTTGAGTTTCTGCCACACTGAGCCCCTCCCAGTTTCCTATTTCTCCCGGACACAGGGCAAACTGCTCACTCCCACTGTTTGCCCCCTCTGCCCGACTGAAACAGACCTTTATGAAGTTCTTCAAAGGTAACTTCAGCCAGCAGAATTTCTTAGTCCAAATATTTCTGGGTTTGTTGACTTAAAGATCAGTTCAGAGGCTTATTTAACTGTTGACTTGAGAGAAGGTCAGAGGAGGACACAGAGATTTGCTCACTCTGCCATCTTGGCTCCGCCCCCTAACTGAGTCAATGTACTTTCAATTTGACTTGTCCACAATCCCTTTAATTTTCTGAACCAGCATGTCACTTCCTATCCACCACTGTTCTATGTATATTACCTTCCACTATTTTAACTTTTTTTTTTCCTCTAGTGTGAGGATCCTTTTATATAGACCCTTCTTATAATAGTATTTTCTGAGTTTGGGTGGCTAGAGAGCCCAGAGTGTATCTCACAAATAATAGGTGATGTAGCTGGTGTAGACATTAGATGATGGTAGCCAAAAAGTTATGTGCTTTAGGAGAAATACCAAAAGTTCAGTCATATGAAAAATTCACAACGGCCAATCTCTGGCAGGTTGATTTAGGAGAATAGGTTACAGACAAAATATGAAGTACAATGGAAACCAGGAACGGTAAATACAAAATAAAGTGGGAGAACATATGGAAAAACAAGCTTAATCCTGAAAGGGATTTAACATCCTAAAAGATTTATTTAGCTATAAGGAGGAAAGGTGGGGTTGAGAAGCACAATGAAGTTAGGGGAGATACCAAGTGGCAAGGAGTAGAGGTAAACACCAGGAAGATAGTGAGTATGGCATGGGTTATAAATAGGTTGCATAGGGATAAATTAATCTCAGGGATATTATTGGGATTTCTGATAGGACAAGGCAGAGTGTGGCTGCCCAAGACCCCTACAAAGGATGAGTCCCAGAGGTTTGACATAACTTTAATTTCCGACTGGATGATCTCCCCAGAGGATGGAATAACAGAACTAAACTTATCGCTCTCACTGCCTTCTCCTTGCCAACCTCAGATATCAGTTTTGTCAGTTCTTCAGTTTCTTTCTAACACACCTACAATTAAGAACCTAATCAATAGGTTCATCAAACCAAATAAGGTGGAAATAAAGTGTGTATCTAAACCAACAAGAAATGTATTAAAATGTCAAAGAAGCATATTCTAATAATTCTGATAATTTCCCCCCCCTCACATTCAGTTCTTAAATCTATGCCCTCTCCTCAATGCCCCAGCAGGTTACATGACTTCAGATTTCAGAAATCCTTTCTTTCTGACATATACTGTGAAGAACATTTATGGGAATAGCCAGCAAAAAAATGTAAGAGGAAACTTAGTAGCCTGGGCACCTACATATATATGCATTAAACCACATATAATTGCCATATTGACAGATTAGAGCCATCAGGAAGTTTTGACAATTCATTGTTTTTTTGTTTGTTTGTTTGTTTGCTTTTTGGTTTTTTTGTCTTGTTTTGTTTCAATAATCATTAATATATTTTATAGTGTAATCAATATTCATTTAAACAAAGAAAATTTGAACATGGTCTAGTTCACCTGCTTTTCTTTTTAAACAATGGGTTTGAATGAAGGAAAAACAGAGGAAGAAAGAACTGACTACTTCACTGTAATTTATTTTTCTTCTTATATGAATCACTGGTTCTTTCAGATAATCTTTAGGGCCCCAATCACTTAATATTTATCTCACTTAATTCTGAATATTGTTACCTCAGGATGAAGTCCTAGTGTAGCCCATCAGATTTTCAAAAAGGCAAATGTTTTACTTTAACCAAATTGCAAATCTATTTGTGTATTGGGCATCTTCTTAAAATTTTGCCACCTTTTTCTCAATAACAAATAGTGCTGGATATCTCTATCATGTCTTTTACTCAATAACAGTGTCAGGAACTCCCTTCATCTTTGCCTTTAATGCTGTTATTGAAAAGGAATTTAAAGTATATGATATATCATATTTCACCTACAAAAACTCCCAGATCTCTTACAATGCTAAATGAGAAGCTCAGTCTCTAAATCAAAGCTCTCTAGGGTTATCATAACTGTAAGATTTTATATTAACAATAACAATAGCTAGCATTTATATTGCACTTTAAGGTTTACAAAGTGTTAAGCATGTTATGTTATTATTTTTATACTAATAGCTTTTTATTTTTTAAATACAGGCAAAGATAATTTTTAACATTCATTCTTGTAAAACTTTGTGTTTCAAATTTTTCTACCTCCCTCCCCTCCTCCCCTCCCCTCTAGACAGCAAGTAATCCAAAATAGATTAAACATGTGCAATTCCTTTAAACATATTTGCATAGGGTGTGTTTGGAGTATTTGTGCATGTTTGGCCTGTATTGGATTGCTTGCTGTCTAGGGGAGAAGGGGAGGAAGAAAAATAAGGAACATGAGATTTTGCAAGGATGAATGTTGAAAACTATCTTTGCATGGTATTTTGAAAAGTAAAAAGGTATTATTTTTAAAAAATTGCCTTTGCAGGAGTTTTTGTTTCACATTTTTCTACCTCTCCACTCTTCTCCCAAGAATAACAAGCTGTATGGCGTGGGTTGAACAAATAAAATTCTTCTAAATATATTTCCATATTCATTATGCTGCATAGGAAGGGTTGGATCAAAAGGGAAAGAAAAAACAAGAAAAGAAATAGACAGACAGCAGTGGTGCAAAAAAAAAAAAAAAAGTGAAAGTGCTGTGCTTTGATCCACATTCAGTTTCCTTAGTTCTTTCTCTGGATGTGCTCCTGCTACAATTACTACTATCATAACCACCACTACTACTTTTTGTAGGGGCAAGAAACTGGAAATTAAGTATTTGCCCATCAATTGGGAAGTGGTTGAATAAATTATGGTATATGAATATTATGGAATATTATCGTTCTATAAGAAATGATCAGCAGGATGATTTCAGAGAGGCCTGGAGGGACTTACATGAAGTGATTCTGAGTTAAATGAGTAGAACTAAGAGATCATTATACATGGCAACAACAAGATTATGTGATGATCAATTTTGATGGGCCTAGTTCTTTTCAACAATGAGGTGATTCAGGCCAATGATAATTGACTTGTGATGGAGAGAGCCATCTACATCCAGAAAGAGGACTGTGGGGACTGAACGTGTATCCCCAAATAGCATTTGCACCTTTTTTGCTATTGTTTGCTTTTTGTTTTCTTTCTTTTTTTTTCCTTTTTAATCTGATTTTTCTTTTGCAGCCTGATAACTGCAGAAATATGTATAGAAGAATTGCACATATTTAACATATATTGCTTGTTGCCTGGGAGGGAAGAGTAGAGGGAAAGGAGGGCGAAAAATCTGGAACACAAGATTTTGCAAGGGTGAATATTGAAAAATATCTTCGCATATATTTTGAAAATAAAAATCTATTATTACAAAAATTGTTCTTAGTAAAAAGCAATAACTGGACTTCTATTTCTCTCCTCATTGCTTCTGTAATGTAACACACACACACATATACACAAACCATATTTCCACATTTATCATGTAGCATAAGAAAAATAAGATCAAAAGAGGAAAAAATGAGAAAGGAAAAAAAAGTAAGCAAGCAATAATGACAACAAAAAGATTAAAATATCATGCTGTGATCCATATTCAGTCTCCCTAATTTGCTCTCTGGATGCAGTTGACTCTTTCCATCTTAAGTCAATTGGAATTGGCCCGAATCACCTCATTGTTGAAAAGAGTCAAGTCCATCACAATTCATCATGACACAATCTTGTTGTATCTATATACAATGTTCTCTTGGTTCTATTCACTCCATTTAGCATCAGTTCATGTAAATCTCTCTAGACCATTCTGAAATTAGCTTGTTGATCTTTTCTTATAGAACAATAATGTTCCATTACCTTCATGTACCATAATTTATCCAGCTATTTCCCAAGTGATCATTATCCATTCAGTTTCCAGTTTCTTGCCACCACAAAAAGTGCTAATACAAACATTTTTGCACATATGGCTCCTTTTCCCTTTTCCATATACATATTATCTTATGGGTAATTCATCTTCACAACAACCATGTGTTATTATTCCCGTTGTACAGATGAGAAAATTGAAACAAAGAAAAGCTTAGTGTTCAGGGTCACATATCTAATAAACATTTGAGATAAGATTTGCACTCATATTTTTCTGACTCCAAATCTAGTATTCTTATTCTCTGCATCACCTAGCTGCCTCATTGATCCCATTAGCTTTATGACCTCTTAACTGAACTATTTCAATAGTCTGCAAACTGGAGGCAGCTGCTGGTATATCAGGTGGTGATATAATTTAAAGAATCCTGGGCCTAGTTTCAGAAAGATCTGGGTTCAAATCCAGGCTCAGGCACTTACCAGTTTTATGACTTTGGGTAGTACACTTAGTTTCTGCTTACCACAATTTGGTCAACTGTAAGATGAAGATAATAACATTGACTTTTCAAAATTGTTGTGAAGATCATATGAGATAATAGTAAAGTCCTTAGAACAGTGCCTTTCATATAATGTTAAATATTATGTTATTCAACTTTTCTATAGTTAATTATATATATATATATATATATACCTTTTTTGTACTTAATTATTTTTTTCTGTTTATCTCTCCCATTAAGTAGTAATTTTTTTGAGAACAGAAGCTATCTTTTGCATCCTTTTGCATCCAGAGCTCTCAGCACAATGCCTGTATCTTGGTTGGCACTTAATAATTGTTTATTAATTGACTGAGTGATTGAATGCTATTCTTCTGATTAACCACCTCCCTAACCAGTCCTCTACATAAATAAGAAGACAACATTCAGAAAACACATGTTTAACTTGTCACTTTCCTCTTTGAATATTTTCTGTGTTTCCTATTGTCTCTAGGATAAACTAGAAACATCACTCTAGCATTTAAAGCCTTCAACTATCTGACTCTCATCTACTTTTTTCAGATTCTCACATTATTTTCTTCTATATACACCATGCCCATGAGTATGAATAAAGTGAATCATGGCTGATATGTCTACTCTCCAGGGAAATTGACCTATTGTTTTCTGAATATGAGATGTTAAGAGTTGAGACAACAACTATACAGAAAAGAATATAGTTTCAAATATGAGATTTATTAAGTACCCCCTTTGTAGTCTGATCAATAAAGTACTAAATGTATGAATTAATTTCAGTTGTATTTTTCTTATGTTAGCAAGATCTAGCTATGAATATTGAATATTTACTTATTTATGTAATTATGTAGGGAACATTTTGGAAATGTATCTATACAGATAATAAAGGATTTTTGGCAGATTGACTCAGATATTTTATCCACTTAATCATTAATAAAATTATAAATTTATTTTAATATTTAATATACAGTTATATTAATTCACTGTGTATAAGATATTATCCCTTTCTAAATTTTGCTCTTGATATGTAAAATGTTATTGATTTTTTTTATGGATTTATTTTGGTAAATTGCTACTTTACTAAGACTATTGTCTTAGCTATTTTCTTTGCTGATTCCTAGAATTTTCTAATACATGTCATTAGGAAACATGGACAGTTTTGTTTCTTATGACATGTTTCTTCTTTGCCTATTTTCCCCTGGATTGAAGAGTTTTACCTAAATTATTAATTTTCTATTTTTAAATCTATAAATTCATTTACCCCTTACTTTTTCCTTTCTCTTTAGTCACTCATTTAAGTGACTAGTTCAAAATTTCATCTCCTTTCAACATTTACAACTTTTGTTGTGATATTTTTTTTTACTTTGCCTTTTTTTCTGTAAAGTTTATTTTTTCTTTCCTCTTTATATCTTCATTAATTCTTTTCCCTTCCAGTCTATTATGAAATTGTGTTTTATGACCCTTACTAATTACTTTTTTAAAAATATATCTAGGATCTATATGAGCAAAACTACAAAACACTCTCCACACAAATAAAGTCAGATCTAAACAATTGGAAAAACATCAAGTGCTCTTGGATAGGTCGAGCGAATATAATAAAGATGGCAATACTACCTAAACTAATCTATCTATTTAGTGCTATACCTATCAAACTCCCAAGAGATTATTTAACTGAACTAGAAAAAATAACAACAAAATTCATCTGGAAAAACAAAAGGTCAAGAATTTCAAGGGAATTAATGAAAAAAAAATGCAAATGAGGGTGGCCTAGCTGCACCAGATCTAAAACTATATTATAAAGCAGTGGTCACCAAAACCATTTGGTACTGGATAAGAAATAGAGTAGTGGATCAGTGGAATAGGTTAGGTTCACAGAACAAAATACTCAATGACAATTGTAATCCAGTGTTTGATAAACCCAAAGACCCCAGTTTTTGGGATAAAAACTCACTATTTGACAAAAACTGCTGGGATAATTGGAAACTAGTCTGGAAGAAATTAGGCATTGACCCACACCTAACACCATATACCAAGATAAGGTCAAAATGGATTCATGATCTAGGCATAAAGAATGATATTATAAACAAATTAGAACAATGTAGGATGGTTTACCTCTCAGACCTGTGGAGGGGGAAGGAATTTGTGACCAAAGAAGAACTAGAGGTCATCATTAATCACAAAATAGATAAGTTTGACTATATCAAGTTAAAAAGTTTTTGTACAAACAAAATGAATGCAGACAAGATTAGAAGGGTAGCAGTAAACTGGGAAAATATTTTTACATCCAAAGGTTCTGATAAAGGCCTCATTTCTAAAATATATAGAGAATTGACTCAAATATATAAGAATTCAAGCCATTCTCCAATTGACAAATGGTCAAAAGATATGAACAGACAATTTTCAGACGAAGAAATTGAAACTATTTCTGGTCACATGAAAAGGTGCTCCAAGTCACTATTGATCAGAGAAATGCAAATTAAGACAACTCTGAGATACCACTACACACCTGTCAGATTGGCTAAAATGACAGGAAATGATAATGATAGCTGTTGGAGGGGATGTGGGAAAACTGGGACACTGATACATTGTTGGTGGAACTGTGAACGTATCCAACCATTCTGGAGAGCAATTTGGAGCTATGCTCAAAAAGTTATCAAACAGTGCATACCCTTTGACCCAGCAGTGTTTCTACTGGGCCTATATCCCAAAGAGATTTTAAAGGAGGGAAAGGGACCCACATGTGCAAAAATGTTTGTGGCAGCCCTTTTTGTAGTGGCAAGAAACTGGAAATTGAAAAGATGCCCATCAATTGGAGAATGGCTGAATAAATTATGGTATATGAATGTTATGGAATATTATTGTTCTGTAAGAAATGACCAACAGGAGGATTTCAGAGAGGATTGGAGAGACTTGCATGAACTGATGCTGAGTGAAATCAGCAGAACCAGGAGAACATTATACACAGCAACAAGACTATACGATGATCAATTTTGATGGACATGGTTCTCCTCAACAATGATGTGAGTCAAACCAGTTGTGCTGCGATGAAGATAGTCATATACATCCAGAGAGAGGCCTGTGGGAACTGAGAGTGAACCACAACACAGCATTTTAACGCTTTCTGTGAATATTTCCATGCATTCTGTTTTCCTTCTTAGGTTGTTTTTTTTTCTTCTTCTCTTTCTAGATCTGATGTTTCTTGTGCAGTAAAATAACTGCATAGATATGTATACATGTATTGTATTTATCATATAATTTATCCCATCTAGCATGTATTAGATTACCTGTCATCTAGGGGGGGTGGGGGGAAGGAAAGGAAGAGCTTGGGAAAAAAAAAGTTTTTTTGCAAAGGTCAATGTTGAAAGGTCACTCATATGTTTTGCAAATAAAAAGCTTTATTAAAAAAAATAAAAAATAAAAAAAATAAAAATATATCTATATTCCTGATGGTGTTATAGTTACTAAAATATTCATATGAGTTCCCTTGTTTAACCAATTTCTGTTATTGACTTTGAATCATTACTATTTTTTTCTTCTGAGTTTCACTCTCAGAAGTATTCATTCATGCAGTAATGATGGGTTAAAGCAGCGTTATATGATAAAAACAACCTCATGTCCTGTACTCTAATTCTGCCCTTCACCCTCAGTGTGATCCTTCTCAGCCATTTGTCCTTTGGAATTCATATATTCCCTGCTCACAGGCAAAGATAGTATGCATGAAAGCTAAGAATTCTCTTAGAGAAAATGGCTTCAGAATGCATCACACTCTCCTAGGTTGAAAACCTCATAAAGTACCCATACCCAAGTCAGAGAGAGAGGGGGAGGGCACATAGAGGCAAAGAGGGAGAAAGAGAGAAGGGGGGGAAAGGAGGAAGGGAGGGAGGGAGGAAGAGAGAAAGAATCAAAGAGACAGGGGGAGAGAGAGAATGGGGAGAGAGAGGGAGAAAGAGGGAGAGAGAAGGAGAAAGGGGACGAAGAGAGAGAGAGAGAAAGGAAGAGCAAAAAGGAGTGAGAGAGAAAAAGGGAGGGAGAGGGAAGGGAATATCAATCAGAACCGAAAATGAGTAGAATCTAGATGTCTTCTAGAATCAATCAAAGCCATGGTAAAAGAAAGTGGGTCATGCCTTAAGCACTTTGTATAAAAGGAAGAAGGTATCACATAAATGAGAAAGAAGAGTTTCTGAACTACTGGATTTGAGAGGTTGGAACAAAGGGACTACTGGGGTGAAGGATTGAAGAGAATGAGGGATGTCCTTGAACTTTATGGACTTCCTGATCACCCCTTTTCCCAACTTCCCCTCTGATTTCCTTCTATCCACACACATACACTAACACCATAAAATAATCTGCTGCTTCTTTATCCAAATATTTCTAGTTAATGGATTTTTTTCTCAACCACAAAGAAGCCAGGGATTAACTATATATTGAAATAAGATGAAAGCAGGGCAGAAAACAGTCTTTGGCAAAGTATTAGTAGTTTTCTCTAACTAGTATCTCAGAGTGATTGTGACTAAACTGAAAATTTTTTTCTAAAGTAAAATCCTTAAAGCCTAAGAAAAAGAAACCAATTAGTTCTTAAGAATAATTATCTTGTCTTCTAGGCTTAAAATGTGCATTATACCAAAATATTTCGCCTCATTGCAGACACTCACTTCTTCCCACTTGGGAATGTTCTTCCTTGGAACTCTGTTCTCTCTGTTTGGTTGAGATACTGTACTACTTTTCAGTTCTTCATATTCAATCCATCCTTTCTGCCACCTGTTCTACTATTATGATTTTACTAACTCATTTATTTTTCATTTATTTAAATGTAAATTGAGATATCTATATCTATATATATTATATATATAAAGAATCTTTGCCTATACCTGTGATGCCTTTTCACATACTGCAGTTTCCTATTTATCTTTTGTATTGAAGTCTATTTTTCCTTTTGCCTAGTATTTTCTTTAAGTATTTTCAGTTTTTTTTTTACTTCCTTTTAATACTTCTTATTGGCTAATTAAGTATT
The DNA here is from genome assembly GCA_023553655.1 of Myrmecobius fasciatus. Classification (NCBI taxonomy): domain Eukaryota; kingdom Metazoa; phylum Chordata; class Mammalia; order Dasyuromorphia; family Myrmecobiidae; genus Myrmecobius; species Myrmecobius fasciatus. The sequence goes on along the minus strand of JAJPUD010010292.1, from coordinate 51,820 downwards.
AACAATAAGTATTAAAACAGTTTTAGCATAAAAATTAGCAAGTTATTACAAGAGATAAAGTTTCTTATCCAAATAAGATACTTCTTGAAAGTATGAATGGATTATTCTAAAATGAATTAACTTAAATTCTGTACCTCTTGTAATAAATTGCTACTTTTCTATCCAAATCTTATCTCATGGCTCTAATTTCTTTTCCCTTTCTTTTCTTTACTATTCTGATTTCATTCATTTAAACAGTAAAACAAAAGTTTCCAATTCCTCCATTAATTCCAGTTAACCTTATGACTAATCTCTCTATCTGTCTCTCTCTTTCTCTGTCTCTGTCTATCTCATTGTCTGTGTTTTTTGTCTCTGTCTCTCTACCTCTGTCTGTCTCTCTCTGTCTCCTTCCCTCTGTCCCTCCCTCCCTCCCTCCCTCCCTCCATCTTTCTCTCTCTCTCTCTCTCTCTCTCTCTCTCTCTGTCTCTATCTCTGTCTCTCTTTTTTTTCACTCTCTCTCTCTCTGTCTTATTTACTCTTCTCTCCTTTTGCGGCATCTCTGGAATAAGTCTTTATTATAAAAATATTTATTTTTGTTTATTAACTTCTTAAGGCTTACTTCTTAAATTAGGGCTAGAGCCCCAGATTGTAAATACTTCTGAAATGAGTACCACAGTTAGCTCAGTTCTTATTTTTATTCTCCTACTTTCTCTGATTTTTGACATCTATATTTTCCCCAATATCAATTAGAGAGATGACTGCAAACTTTTAGCAAGATCTAAGCAGTGTAACATAAAGCAAGTTTAGATTACTATCTTTCTGGATTTTTTAAATCATAACTTCTGGTTTGGGTCTCAGCAACACAAATGTAGGTTCTCTTCAGTGTATGATCTGAATTTCTTTCTTTTGTTCTTTTAATTTTGAATCGATCAACAAAGTACCTACTACGTGTCAGAGATTATCCTAAATGCTAAGAGGTGAAATTATCCTAGTGCTCAAGCAGCTTATGTTCTATTGGGGGAGAATCCTGAGAAATCCTTTAAATGTATGCTATTTGTAAGCTACTGTGTTCAGATGACTTTATAAGTGCCTACTTGATCAGGGATGAGTACTTGACCCAAGTGAAGTATTCTTATTTCCAAAATACCTTTCATTTAAACCAGTGAGCTTCAGAAACACTAGAGTAGAATAGAAAAATGGGCTACAAAAACTAAACCCTTTCAAATAAACCTGATTTTAAACAAATGTAAATAAATTACTGTGTTCAAATGTAAAAAACAAGTTGGGGCAAAATATTAACTTTTCCTTTCCCTCTCCCTCCCTCCCTTCATTTCTTCTCTTCCTTCCTTCCTCCTTCCTTCCCCCCTCCCTCTTTCCATTTTTACTTTCCTTCCTTCCTTCTTTCCTTCCTTCCTTCCACTAATAACTGTTTAGTTCCTTCTTTGAAAATAAGCCATGTGTTCAAGTATTTTAGTGCCCCCCAAAAAAACAAAAGAAATATTATAAAGGAATTCAAATCTGAGGTAGATTTTGGAATATGATGTATTGTATTGAAGTGGATCTTACTCTTTAGAAATAAGATCCAGAAAGATCACCTTCAAAGTTCTAGTCTCTTTTTTCTTGAGGGATAGATGTTAAATATGGACTCATAGCTTGAGTTGTAGAATTTTTGTATTCCATATTTCTCATTTTATCGATGAAGAAATTGAGGCACAATGGGATCAGGTCATCTGCCCACAGTGACACAGCTAATTAATGTGAAAGTTGGAACTATATTCCAGGTCTCTGATATAGGATTCTTTCTGCTATAAGACTCCCCCTTCTATATATTGTATGGCTTTTTTCTTAACCAGTTTGCAAAGCACTTTGTTTATAACACACCTGTGAGTTACATAATTTTTCTATTTATGTAGACAAGGAAAATTAAAGTCAGAAAACTGACTTGATCAAAGTCACGCAGCTAACATATTAAAATTGGCATTTTAATTATTGACTTGCAACCTCATAATGAAACTGTGTTCTCTTAATAATAATAATAATAATAATAATGATAATGATAATGATAGCTCACAATTACATCAAATTTTAAGTTTTATTATTTAGCACAATTAGTTGAAACATTTGCATTTAACGTCAAGTTTTTAATGGATGATGTAGAAGATAAGGGGAGAAATAAAACAATCAAGCCAAAAAAAAACCCAAAAACATCATTTTATAAGGGATAGATAAAAATTGAAATCCCCTTTTCATTAATTCTGAAGGTAAATGCAAATGATGTATATTTTAGATATATGCCATTTAAAATCTTGAATTATTAGATATATATTTTATGTGTGCAAATCTTAGTTATCCATTTCAACTCTTAGATTATAGGGCTGGGTAATGAGTCATTTATCTAGGAAAATGTTTTGTACATGATAAATTATCAAAAATATTGATTTTAATCAACCATATAGTCAATAAAGTAGCAAATATTTCCATATGAATAACACACTCAATAAAAAAAAACTTTAATTCTATAGAACTTTAAGCTCTATGAGAGCAGGAATCATAACTGGTATGAACATTGAATCTTCCCTATCAAATAGCATAGTGATTTTTGCATAGTGGTTTCTTAATAAATGTTTGGAAAGTTGAGTTGAATTGAATTAAATTTGGTTACATAGAAATTCTTTTGGTTCTGGCATCATGCATGAAATATTTAAACTCCTTCCCTCATACTAACAACCCTAAAGAATTGAAAAAGCTGCTATGAGTATTCACTGGGAGTGAGTTTATTTTATAACAGGTACACTTAATCCATTTTGCTTATTGTTAGCATGAGTAGAGCCAAATTTTCCATAAGTATTTGTGAGAAAGATTGGGGGAGGCTGCAGAAATCAGCAAGGGACCTGATTTTTATTTTGTATTTCTTCACAGAACATAAATAACCTTCCGTTTTTCTGTCATGCCCACATAGACAAAGAAGGGAAGAAGCAGAAGCTCAGTGGGGGATCCTTGTGGGGGGAGGAATGGAGAACACTGAGTTTTCTGCTTTTTATATAGCTGTCAAAATAAATGGTGTTTCTGCAGTGTCTTTCATAAACCAATTTGTTTGGGGAGGGTGGCATGGAGAGTAGGGAAAAGGGTTGTAGAAAGAGACTTAGAATTGTCATACTTAAACCAGGTTTGTATTGTTATCAAACTGCAACCTAGCTGTACTAATACAAAGGTGTTTAAACTAACTATGCTCAATCTGAGACAGTACGTGCAAGATATTCAGTGTAAATAGGAAGTGCAAAGGGATATGAAGTTATTCAATAGCTCTTCCATTCACTTAAATCCAGAACATCAAAATGAACACAGCACATAAATGATATTATCATCAGGAACTGTTTTAAGTGAATTATAAAATTCTTTTCTCCATTAAAATTCTCCTCTATTCCTAATCATAATGGAGCAGCCTTGTGTTTTAAAGAGTTCCCAAGTAGGAGCAAGCTCTAATATTACCTCTCCAGTTGGAGGGTCTTTGTGATGGATTGTATTTCTCTAATTAAAGGAATGGCCTTGCTGAATTTGGAAAGGCTCAACCCAAGATTGACCAAAAGTTAATTTTTTTTTTCAATAATGACACTACCTAAAGATCTGCTATTGAATCACTGAGAAGCTGCCATCTCTGTTGGTGTAGATAGTTCCATTTGGGCAAAGTGAAATGCTGATTCTTCATACTCATTATTTCAACATAAAAAATTACTTTTGAACTTAAGAAAAGTAAACCAGAACTTTAACAAAGTATTTAAGACAGTAACTCATATTTACAGAAAGATTTAAATTTTCAACAAAAACAATTGTAATAATATTGAGAAATATGTGATGAAAATATTGCCATTTTATAAGTGAGGAAACTGAAGCTGGGGGATCTAAAGCTTGATGAAGCTTAGTCATCTAAACAAATAGAAAAATTTCAAACCATCACCCATAAAACTATGCATATCCTTAGATCAAGCAGTGTTACTACTCAGTATATCCCAAAGAAATAATAAAAAAGGGAAAAGGACCAACATATAGCATATATTTTGTGTTCACATTGGAAAATGAGTAGATACCCATCAATTGGGGAATGGCTGAATAAGTTGTGGTACATGAAAGTAATAGAATATTATTGTTAAAAATTAAGAGCAAGCTGATTATAGAAAGGCCTGAAAAGATTTACATGAACTAATACTGAGTGAAACAAGCAGAACTATGAATATATTGTGCATATTAACAGCAAGAATGTGCAATGATCAACTATAAAAGACTTGGTTCTTCTCAGCAGTTTAGTGATCCAAGGCAATCCCAATAGACTTTGGATAGAAAGTCTATCTGAACCCCATAAAAGAACTATGCAGATGGAATGTAAATCAATACATGCTATGTTAACTTATTTTTCCTGTTTTTTCCTTTTCCATGGTTTTTCCCTTTTGTTCTGATTTTTCTCTCCCAACGTGATTCATAAAGCAACATGCGTTAAAAATAAATAAATATTATTTTTTCTGCCCCACTCCAAAAAAAATTTCAGTTCCTTGACACCATCTATATAACTAAGTAGCCCATTTCCTATCTCCTCTTTTCCCTTCTAAAATCACAACTTGCAACTGGATAAAAAGAAAAAAAAAAGCTTTAGATATAAAATATACTAGATGTTGTCTGAGATCATGATGATAATAACAATAATAATAGGAGCTAGTGTTTCCAATTTAATTTGAGGTTTGCAAAGTTCTCATAAATATTATCTCATCTTATCCCCTCAACAACTGTGTATAGTAGGTCCCATTCTTAATCTCATTTTATAGATGAGAAACCTGAGAGAGAGATTAACTGGTTTACCCAGAATCACAATTAGTAATAGTTTGAGTCCAGATTTGAACTCAAATTATTCTGATGCTTGGTTCAGTTGTTTTTTTTTGTGTGTGTGTATGTGTGTGCTATAACAACTAGTTGCTTTCTAAAATGAAGATGCTTTAGTAATTAATTACATGTATAGCATATATTCATGTATATACATATACATACATACACACACACATACACACACACACACACACACACATATATATATATATTATATCACATAAACCATACACTGGGCAGCCACACAGTGGATAGAGTGCCAGGCCTTGAATCAGAAAGACCTCAATTCAAATCTGGTCTCAGACAATTACTAGCTATGTGCTCTAAATAAATCACTTAACCCTACTTTCAGTTTCCTTATTTGTAAAATGAACTGGAGAAAGAAATGGCAAATCACTCCAGTATTACCAAGAAAATCCAAAGTGTGATCATGAAGAGTTGGATATGACCAAAATGACTTAAAACAAGAACAGGATATTTAGAATATAATCTATGGTAGTATAATTCTGTGACTAAACATAATTCTGCAAAAATTTCCCAGAGTTTGTTGCTCAAGACTTCAAAGTCTTTCAATGAGATTCTTAACCTGGAGCCTGCAAACTCATTTTTTTTCTATTTTTTAAATAATTGTATTTCAATTTATAATTAATTTTTGGTAATCTTATGCATGCTATTTTATTTATTTAAATACACTGTTATGTAGTGGTTAGAGCACCAGCCCTGAAGTCAGGAAGACCTGAGTTTGAATCTGGCTTCAGATACTTAACACGTCCTAGCTGTGTGACCTTGGGCAAGTAACAACCCCAATTGCCTCAGTAAAAAAAGAAAATAAATAAATAAATACACTGTTATGAGAAGAGGCCTATACTACTAGAGGGGTCCATAAGACACAAAGAAAATAAACCATTATAACAGAGGTTCATTTATTATTATTTTTCCCTTGAATTTATGAAAGTGCAAGGTTTCAGGTACACCTGGAAAAAATGTAGATCCCTGCACTTCCTGTCATTTGAATACCAAGAATCCTGGGTAAAGGAGTAATAAGGTTAGGAAGTTTAGACATACTACAGAATCATTATCCACAATAAAGATCTGGAATTGAGAATGCCATCATTTTTTACCTAAAGTGTCAGCATCCTCCAAAATCTTTCTGCTCTGAAGTGGTCACTAGAGCAGATGTTGTCAACCATTCTTAGGAATAATTCTACATTTTTGCTTAGACAGTTTTTAGCCTAGAGATTCTGCTTGTCAGTGATGCACCGTCCATTCTCAACTAAAGTTAAGGGCAGCTGCCTGGCCCAATCATCATCCATTGGATAGATCAAGATGCACACTTAAAGCCTACTTGTTGCCAGCATACAAATGCTAGAATAAACACACAAGACTTGACAGATTTCACAGAACCAGTGACATGAATCTAAGCAGGCATTTTTAGCTGAACAACTGAAATTCTGATTCAAATGAAATTCCAAAAGTCCCTCTGAAGTTGTTTGGATTTGACCTCATGGTCAAGTGTTTGCTCAAAGGTATCTGCTGAGCCAAAATATTGACCTAAGTTGTGAACATTCTGTCAATCAGAAGAGAAATCTGTGGTCAGAAACAGATTATGGTACAGCTGCAGAATTTCAAGAAGGAAAAATGAAGGCAGGGCAAGAAAATCTGGGAAAGGGCTTGCATGGAGGCACTTGGCTCTGTTCCCCAAGGATAAGTCGATGCTGCTTGCTTTCAAAATGTCATCCCTGCTCCTGGAACTTATCAGAGTTCCTTTTGTGGGATACCTCACCTCAGTTCCTTAGAAATTTGGTTTCTTCCTGAATCTAGGATTTTCCCTCAGATAAATGTGTTTCTTTACTCTTAATAATGAAGCTTGAACTTTTTTTCTTTTATTTTAATTAGTCTTCATTATTTCCGACATTTAAATCACTAATGTCTTCAGCCCAATTTGCCACCAACACGCACTTCCTCACAAGCCTTCCATGACCTTGTTTTTAGCCAACAAGAGTTGTCCACTGTAGTTTATACCACTTACTGAACTTGTCCTATGATTTTATTTTTTATGTGTATACATATTTATACAGTTATCTTATTGTACAAGAAAAATCATATCTATAAGAAAAACAAAATCTGAGAAGGGAAACATGATGCAATCAAACATCAATAGAGAGTGTGAAAATGCTGTGTTATGGTCCACACTCAGTTCCCACAGGCCTCTCTCTGGATGTATATGACTATCTTCATCACTGAACAATAAGAACTGGCTTGAATCACATCATTGTTGAAGAGAACCATGTCCATCAGAATTGATCATCATACATTCTTGTTGCTGTGTATAATGTTCTCCTGGTTCTGCTGATTTCACTCAGCATCAGTTCATGCAAGTGTCTCCAGGCCTCTCTGAGTCATCCTGCTGGCCGTTTCTTACAGAACAATAATATTCCATGACATTCATATACCATAGTTTATTCAGCCATTCTCCAATTAATGGGCATCCCTTCAGTTTCCAGTTTCTTGCCACTACAAAAAGGGCTGCCACAAACATTCTTGCACATGTGGGTCCCTTTCCCTCTTCTAAGATCTCTTTGGGATATAGGCCCAATAGAAACACTGCTGAGTCAAAGGGTATGCACAGTTTGATAACTTTTTGAGCATAGCTCCAAATTGCTCTTCAGAATGGTTGGATCCATTCACAGTTCCACCAACAATGTATCAGTGTCCCAGCCTTCCCACATCCCCTCCAACATTTTTTCATTATCTTTTCCTGTCATTTTAGCCAATCTGACAGGTATGTAGTGGTATCTCAGAGTTATCTTAATTTGCATTTCTCTGATCAATAGTGATTTGGAGCAACTTTTTCATATGACTAGAAATAGTTTTCATTCCAATCATCTGAAAATTGTCTGTTCATATCCTTTGACCATTTATCGATTGGAGAGTGGCTTGAATTCTTATAAATATGAGACAATTCTCTATGTATTTTAGAAATGAGGCTGTATCAGAACCCTTAAATGTAAAGATGATTTCCCAATTAATTGCTTCCCTCCTAATCTTGTCTGCATTAGTTTTGTTTGTACAAAATCTTTTTAACTTAATATAAACAAAATTATCTATCTGGTGTTCAATTAAGAGTTCTAGTTCTTCTTTGGACATGAATTCCTTCCTTTTCCACAAGTCTGAGAGGTAAACTATCTTATGTTCCTCTAATTTGCTTATAATATTACTCTTTATATCTAAATCCTGAACCCATTTAGATCTTATCTTGGTATGTGGTGTTAGGTGTGGGTCAAGCCCTAATTTCTTCCACACTAGTTTCCAATTTTCCCAGCAGTTTTTGTCAAATAGGGAGTTTCTATCCCAGAAGCTGGGGTCTTTGAATTTATCAAACACTAGATTGCTATAATTATTGCCTAATTTGTCCTGTGATCCTATTCTATTCCACTGATTGACTACTCTATTTCTTAGCCAGTACCAAATGGTTTTGATCAACACTGCCTTATAATATAGTTTTATATCTGATACAACAAGGCCACCTTCATCATAATTTTTTTTTCATTAATTCCTTTGAAATTCTTGACCTTTTATTCTTCCAGATGAACTTTGCTACTATTTTTTCTAGATCTGTAAAATTATTTCTTGGAAGTTTGATTGGTATGGCACTAAATAAGTAAATTAGTTTCAGTAGTATTGTCATTTTTATTATATTCACTCGGCTTATGCATGAGCATTTGAGATTTTTCCAACTGATTAGGTCTGACTTTATTTGTGTGGAAAGTGTTTTGTAGTTTGGTTCCTATAGTTCCTGACTTTTCCTTGGCAGATAGATTCCCAAATATTTTATACTATTGACAGTTATTTTGAATGGAATTTCTTTTTGTATCTCTTGCTGCTGAATTTTGTTGGTAATATATAAAAATGCTGCTGATTTATGCGGATTTATTTTGTATCCTGCAACTTTGTTAAACTAACTATGATTTTAGATTTAACTTTCTTAGTTAAGTGGAAATAGAATTAACTTTAGGTTGAGTGGTCTGACTTCACTTTAAGTAGATAAGGAGACCATCCTTAGGATTCATGTAATCAAGCAAATTAGGGCTTGAATCATTAACATATCTTTCTTGTTGACTAAAATATAAAAAGTACACCGGGTGAGAAATTGATAAACTGAAAGTTTAGTGGAATTTCCACTGCCTGTGGGATGTGGTTTTGACCAATTACTATTGTGGTGAGAGGTAGAAGAGAACAAGATATGTTTTATTTAGCAATTAGTAATTCTATACTTTTAAATCTATTACTAGAAGTAAATTTATTTTTACTGTATTGTATCATCCACAAGAGTTTCACTCTGTTCCAAACTCAAGATTAAATCACTGGACTATCTTCAGCTAGGCCTAGCTCAGAACTTTTGATATTGCCCGTTAAGATAGAATTAGAATGATTCTAGGCATAAGCTAATGGTTAAAGAAAGGAAGCCTCAGATTGTTGGATTTCTATACACAGGAATCTGGCATTATTTGGCGGCTCTGCTTTTAGCCATATATAGGGAGCTCCCTCCATTCCAATGGATTTAGCCTATTGGGTGCTTAAGAATGTTGATTAGGAGAAAAAAAAGATATACCACTATATAATGCAATCTGTTGACCTCTGGTATTGACATAGTAAGCATAAGTAAAGTGGTACATGACAATAGTTGTGGAGACTGATAAGCTAAAGTTGGGAAAAACTGTTGTGTTCCTTCCTACTGAAATTAGGGCAATAAAGAAAGAGAATGCTGAAGGTCTGAGATTGCAAATTAAGGACATGAACTGATGGTAAGAGAACTTTGGTCTTGACTTAATAAAACTACTGGGGATGTTACTTTTTCTAGAGTGGTGTCTTAGGATAGTTATGTTTTCACCACCAAAGAATTTGGGAGACTGTATGAGAAACATAAGAAGCAAATGATGGAATCACTTAAAACAGGAAATGTGATCAAATGGAACCCAACCTGAACTTTCTTCTAACTGCAGAATTGCATTGACTTTATCTAGTTCACAAATTTACTTTTTTGGAAAAGTCAATAGAAAATGCAGATGGGGAATGTTCTTTGTTTATTTTAAGATGGCTAAAAAGAACATCTCCATACCTGGTTGCTTAAAGACAAATTCCCTCAGCTGCAAATCCCCTAATGATATCAACAGAGGGGATGAAATTACTTTTTAAAAATATATATATATATATTAAGTAGATTATGTTATACCTAATCATTCCCAATGACTCCTGATGATCAGTTAATGTCATAAGCAATACCCTATTACACTATCCCTTAGAAGATGAACTACTAAACTTTGAACGGGAAATTGGAACACTGAATGGTCAGACAAATTCATCTGCCTAAACAAATGAAAGATCTAGGCATCTGGGAAGGGATACTGTGCATGCTACTATGTCAAATGGATAGAGGATTAAGGTACCCTCTCTTGTAGGAATTTTTAATTATAGCTTTTGAAACATGGGGTTTTGGCTTACCATCTTACTGTAACTAAATGAGAAATCTATATTTTTGGAACAAATATAATAAGATAAAAGTCTGTTTAGATTCGGAATTCTCAATGTTTTGAGAGTCATGGAACCCTTTGGCAATGTGGTGAAACCCATGGATCTTTATCAGAATAATGTTTTTAAAAATTTTAAATACATAGGATTACAAAGGAAACTAATTCCCATCTAAATTGACAAATCCTTTGAAATATAAAAAAAAATTATGAGAAGATAAATAAGATGAATCTTTCTGAAAAGCTTTATGGCCAAACAAAGATGCAAAGCAGACTATTGTGATCCTATGTCCCCAAGAATTCCATTTAGATTAAGCCTCAAATGATCTTTAATGGCCTTCAGTATGATATAACTTCATGCTTGCCAGGTGAGCAATACCTTATTTCACCAAGAATAGCAGAGGTAAGGGGAGGCTTTTATTTAGGAGTTTTCAATTATTCTCTGCATGAAGAAATCAGCACTTACTAAATCTTTTTGGCTAAAATATAAGAAGAGATGATAAAAAGTAGACCAATGTTTCAGTGTTCTAGTGAATTTAGAGCCCATCCTTATTACGTAGTTCATAAAGGGGGCTGTATGATAAAACTATGGACTAATTGGTCCATAAAGCATGATACCATAAAGCTCATTTGGTAGTATAACTATAGAAACTCAATTTAACTGAGACTAGGACCTGTTCTATCCTCATCAGACACCCTAACCCTTTTCACACTTTCTTCTACCCAGGATTTCTTCTTTTTTCTATTATCATAGACATAGAAATTATATGAAAAATATGTGTGTGTGTGTGTGTGTCAGAGAAGTGGTAGGGACAGGGTATTTATGAGTAATGACTCTCCTTGAGTAAATTCAAAGTTCCTTGTAGAGATGATGCTTATGTTGCAGCTATAAGACCGTTTTCAATTAATTAACTGTCAAGTGACATTGCAGTCCCAGAGTGATGGAAACAAATAAAAGTTATAATATAGGAGCCCTGAGAGATATGAAGGCCCTCAAGTATTGTGGCTTTTCCAAAGACTCATTTTCTCCTGCCTTTGGAGATGTAGCTTCTTGATCACTATTCTTTTACAAATCTACATTCTTATTGGTCTTGCTACATCTTTAAATTTCCTGCATATGTTCCTAATATACAGCTATAACTTCCCTTAACTGTAGTCACGGATACAATTTAGAAGCAACATCTGGATTAGCTATAGCACACATGAGACTAAATCCCTATGGGCCCTAGTAAAACAGCACACTGAATTTCTCAACCAAAATATTGTAAGGTCTCTTCTATTCCTAAATAGTCTGGAGGAAAATGACTGAGCTAGAACAACCTAATCATAAACTGAGGTTAAAATATTCTACTTTGCTTACATTAAACACATTCTTTGCTTAAACTGTGGAGCCATTAGCCAGTACCCCACTGCAATGAATGTGGACTTTCTGGCCCTTATTATGAAATATAGAATCTCAGAGTTGGAAAAGACTTTGAAGATCAGCTACTTTAACCCATATCCAAGAAGGAATTTAAATATCTTCAAAACAATAAAGTCAGATATGTTTCTGTTTTCTTCATTGATAATTCTGATGGACAAGCAATCTGGTCCAACTGGTTTCTAAACTAGAAAAATGAATATGAACCTAGTGACATGGATTTCTGTAAATTAATTTATATCAAGCAGATTCAAGTCTTGGACTTCTGAATTGCCCATGTGGGAAAAAAATCAGAAATGTTACCCTTGTCACAACACTTCCTCTATGAATAATGTCAAATAGATAGATATAGATATAGATCCCAACCACTATTCAATCTCTCATATCCTGAATTAATTAATATAAACTGTTCTGATTATTGACTGAACCCACAGAGCACCCACAAACTAAAAAAGAATCAAGATGTGAAGAATGGGAGGATAATCTTTCAGACTATTATTAATGGATAGACTGTTGAGTCATTTAAACTATGAAATGCCCCTTTATTATTATAGTGATTGATAAATCATGTGTTTCAAGGTCACATTGATAATACAATGACAGTTTAAATGACTTCAGCAGTCTTGCTCAGAATACTGTGTGGATAGTATACAGAGTCCTTAAACATTGATGTCAACAGTGATTGCTTGTCAAACTAGGAAAAAATATATTCCCAAAGGCAGAAAGGTAATTCCTTAACACTTTATATGATAGTACAGAATAAATATTGGTTTGCAGAAGTTGTAATATGGTGGAAAATCTCACTGTAGCTAATAAGAATACTTGGCATTCATGGAGTATTTTCAGATTTGCAAATCACTTTGAAAATGTTATTTCATTTTATCCTCATATCAACAATAGAAAGTGCATAATGGTATCATTTCTATTTTACACTTGAGAAAACTGAGTCAGGAAGAGTTTTAAATGACTTGCCTAGTATCACAGAGATACTAATTATATGAGGATTTGAATTCAGATCTTCCTGATTACAGATCAAGAATGTAAATCAATTTAAAAACTTTATGGTCTACTGCCATATCTATCATCTACTTGTAATTCACACAGCTGTGTCTCTAAGGAAACACTAAAACATTTAAGAACATTCTAATCATTATATGACAGAAATTCCATTCTCTGAATTCTAAAGAGCAGTTTGTAGTAATCAGTCTTGGTCCTCCTAGTTCTGCATTGTCAAAAGAAACACAACTTTTGAACTTAATAATCAACACATTTTTTTCCTGGCAATGCACTAGTCTCTCTAACCTGCCAAAGTTATGAATGTACAACTTTTAAAAATTATCCCCCTTTAAGTAACATTAGACTATTCAGGGGAAAAATTATTTTTAGATAGGATCCCTTTCAAAGCTTTGGAACACCCCCATTATACTCAAAGTATGACAATCTGAAATCCCTGTAAACCATGTATAAATATGGATCAATTGTTTATTCCATTCCTGGTAGCTTAAAGCATGAAAACTGAGTAGCTAATGACTTTTTCTATCAATTACAATATGGGCTCATCTGTAACCAGTCACAACCCTGTGACATCTCTACTTGTGATTGTCTTCACAAAAACTCAATGATAGGTCAAAAAGATTTGTTTCATGAAAAGCAATGGTAGGACATTACTGACTCAGACCTTTTTGAAAAGTGTTACATGTCAGTATAAGTTCATTTTTTGGGGTGAGGGGGAAATCTTACTCACCTACTTTTAGCTCCTTTTTTCAGTTGGGAAGACTTACTGAAATGTTTTCTTTCTATCATAACAGGTGACCTAAAGTCTCACTCAGCAAGTTATTCAAAACTGCACATTGAGATACTATCTAAAAATTTTAGCAATTACAAGTTTAACATGTCTATCTCTTTAAAAGTATATGTATTTTAAGACCTCTTTGGGAAGCTGACATGGCTACTTCAGCTCTTACCAAAGACTTTGTCATCATGAGCAGCAGTTATCTTAGTTGATAATGGACTTAGCTAAAATCAGTGCTGGGCTTTAGATATTACATTGTCATTCACACAATTATAGAAACAGCAGCATTCCCACTGCTACAGAGGCTGCATGTTTCTTCTTCTGGGAGATATATCAACTTCATTATCTTAAGAATTTTATCTCTTTCTAAACATATGATTTTAAATTTCAAATTTGTCCTTCAAAAAGCTAAATCTTAGAACTATTTCTTTATACCTCAAACAAACCCCACTTGTATTCTTTCAAGCATTAGCTTTAATTACTTTCTGAATTTATCATTGATTATCCCTTGATGTTAGCTGCAAACCTGTATTCAAACATATTTGTTTAATACCCTAACATTGACCTTAGCATTAACATTAAGGATAAGGCTTGGAATGAGGACCCCATTTCCCTGTCACTTATAATCTGAACTTGGTTGAAATATCTGCCATTTACTAACAGTTTCATGATTCATATTGTTTCTCAAACAGTTAAATGAGCTGATTGTAATTCCTATTTTTCTCTCAGTGTTCTTACTTCCAGAGTAAGAAAGAATATATTTTTATAAATAAGACACATAATCAAGGACAATTTTGCTTGGAAAAAAAGGTGAGTTAAGTAGCAAAAATAAGTAATAATAATAATAAAAATTGATAGCCCAAGTATTGCATAGCTATTGTTTTAATATCTGTTTTTAAAGTACCAGAAAAGGGCATTTAGTATCCTGGGTGAACATGGTATTTAACAGAACCACATAAGTAATGATAACACAGTATGAGATGTGTTGAAGAGGTGTGTGATCTGTATTTCTGAAGGGACTCTTTACATAATTGAAGTCATGGTTCTCTTGAAATACCAAAGAAATGTTATATAGATTCCTTAATACATCTCTTTCCTCTTAATTATCTTCAGAGAAGAATCCTTAAGAAGTGCCCTTGAATTGAAACTTTTTTAAATTAAAGGTCTATATTTGCGATGTTTTGAGATATGTTGTGTTTGGTACAAATGGAGGCATAAATCTAAGAGAGGAAAAGGAGTTCCTAGGGTTCTTTTCTTTTTTCTTTCCTTTTTTTAAGATTATGTTCTTGCATATTATAATCAGTAGGAAGGGGAGGTATTGGAACCATAGACCACAAAGAACCTCTACCACCTGCATAAAGCCTGCACAATCATGTGAGTGACATAACACTCCATTATCCACCCACCCTCAAATCTCAAATTCTGTTTTGTTTCTGCTGTTGCTAGTGAGAACACATACTTGAATAAAACCTATTATTTCCCATATAACAGTTTAGTTGTTATCCCCTTGCTGTATTTGGTTTCTCATCTGCATTCACTGTGTGTATGTGTGTATGTGTTCTTTCACAAGCAAAAGCTATCTCATTGAGGGATGGAACTTGAATAATAGAAGTTATTGACCTAGCTCTCCAGCCACTGGTTAAAATGAAGAAAAGCTGGATGAGATTTCACTTCACTATCTGTGGAAGCAGTAAGAAAATATACAGTTAATGGTCATGATTCCTTGTTTGTGGCAGCTCTTTTTGTAGTGGCTAGAAACTGGAAACTGAATGGATGCCCATCAATTGGAGAGTGGCTGAATAAATTATGGTATATGAATGTTATGGAATATTATTGTTCTGTAAGAAACAACCAGCAGGACGATTTCAGAGAGGCCTGGAGAGACTTGCATGAACTAATGCTCAGTGAAGTGAGCAGAACCAAGAGATCATTATTCACGGCAACAACAATACTATATGAGGATCAGTTCTAATGGACATCACTCTCTTCAACAATGAAATGCCTCAAACCAGTTCCAATTGTTCGGTGAAAAGAGCCATATACACCCAGAGAGAGGGATGTGAAATGTGGACCACAACATAACATTTTCATGTTCTCCATGGAGGTTTGCTCTCATTGTATTTCCTTTATCAGATTATTCTTTCTTGTAGATATGATTTCTCCTGCACAAAAAATGATGCAATAACTATACATATATTCGATTTCTTAAGTATTCTAACATAATTATCATGTAGTGGATATCCTGCCATCTAGGGGAGGGGTGGGGAGTAGGGGGGAAAATTGTAACAGAAAGCTTTGTAAGGGTTAATGTTTAGGAATTACCCATACATATGTTTTGCAAATAAAAAGTATTAATAAAAAAAATGGTCATGATTCTTACTAACCTTCTAGATCAAGGCATCAATGGCAGAAATGAGAATGAAATAGTATCAGATATATTTTTATTTACTGAAATTTCCCCGGGTCATATTCTGGTAGTTTTTACCAAAGAAAAACAGCATTTTTCAACAACTACTTTAATGGATGACCACATTCCATCTCATAAAGACAATGTTGATACTGTCAAATCCAAAGAGGAAAACTGGTTGTGAATTACCACATTTGGTTTATTTCAAGCAATCATCTTAGAATTTGTCTGAAAATGAAATCATTGTTTTAGTCAAAGATGGAAATGGCAATGGCAGAAGAAATCAGCTCTTTAATATTTCATTGTCACATCAGTGAGAAGCATAATGACTTAGTGGAAAAATGCTGGCCTTGGAATCTGGATGGACTGGATTCACAGATAGAAAGAATTGGATTCAATCCTGCCTCTGACACATGCTTGATGAGTAACTCTGGGCAAGTTGGTTAACTCCCAGTGTCCTCAATAATTCTTTAGGACTATGGTTTGCAAAGCAGTTATACACATTCTACATTAGTTAAATAATAATCCTAAGAATCTTTTACCCCCAAAAAGTCAAATCATAATGTTTTTGAACTTTGTGACAAATAGAATTCTTAAGGATAGTTCAGATTTAAAGGAAATAAATATATAAAGGTATATATATATATATATATAAGGTATATATATAAAGGTATATATATATATATATATTTAAAATATATATATATATATATATATATATATATATATATATATTGGATCTCTAAGATTCTATTCATCCAGGGGTATGTGGGTTTTTCATTGGATAAAGTTCTTGGACTAAGTTTGCAAAGAACTGATGAAATCTAGCCTCAGACACTTCCTAGTTGTGTGATCCTAGGCAAGTCAATTAACCTCTGTCAGTCTCATTTATTCAAGTGTAAAATGGGGATAATAATAGCACCTGCCTTTCAGAGCCATTGTAAAGATCCTATGAGATAATAGTTTTCAAGTGCTTAATACAGTGTAGTAAGTGCTTAATAAATTATTGTGTTTCATTTTCCTCAGTATTCTATGGTTTTGTTTTTGTTTTTGCTACAATTGCTCAGCATGCTAATTAAAATAAGAAACTCTGGATTCAATTTCAATATACACAAGACACCATTAATTCTGCTTTGAGACGACCAAGAAATCTCCATTGCAAAAAAGATATACTACCAAGTATTGCATATCATGTGGTTATGATTTGCATGGACAAAGGGAAGACATCAGGTATGCTGGCCCTTAACTTGGTAACTAAAATACTCAAAGTAGAACAGAAGAAACAGATGTTTTGTTTGCACAATTCAAATCCATTCAACCAGAATTTTAATCGTAAAAGCTCCTATCTGCTCTCCTTATTGGGGGCAAATTGTCTGATTCAACATGTAAGATTTTATCACCTCTTTTCAAAGAACACTATAATAATGAGAAGATTCACCAGCTAAAAAGGTATGAACATTTTAATCTTTCTCCCAAATGTGGAATTTGAAATATTTTTATTATATGTCAGAGTCTCAATCTCAGAGGCAACTAGATGCCTCAGTTGATGATAGAGTGCTGGGCTTACATTCTGAAAGAGCATAGTTAAATCCAAGTTCCAGACACAAACTAGCTACGACCTTGGTGGACTAAGGTCTACCTCAGTCAGCCTCAGTTTTTTAAACTGTTAAATGTGGATAATTAATAGCACCAATCTTGCAAACTTGTTTTGAGGATCATGAAGTATTATCTATAAAGTGCTTATACATCACCTGGAATGTAGTAGGTACAATGCAAATTCTTATTACTTTCTCTACCCTTTCATCATGTGTATGATTCAGTATCAAGTTGTGTGGTCACTTCATGTTCTCAACTGGGAAATGTCAAGAGCAAGAACACCTGGATTTCATTCATGAAACCATAAAATCTCAAAGCATGAAGGGAATCCCAGGGAAAGGCAAATGATTGTTCAGGGAAGACATAGCATTCAAACAATAATCCACAGTTGTGCATTACCCCTTCTCCTCAATATAAATGAGTATCAAGAAATTCTCTACTGGTAATCAGCTATATAAATATGGCTAACAAACTAACTCTAGCAATTGAATGAATACTGAAAACAGGAAAATATCCAATTTGTGAATGAGAGATGAAAAGTATAGTTAGAATGTGATATGCCTGATGTTTAGAAACTGAGGAAGTATCGATTATTGTGGATCGTTCTTATTTGTGGGTTTAGATATGGATTCCCATGAATATGAGGTTACATTTGAGCCTTCTTGAGTGTTTTCTTCGAGTATTCAGGTTGAATTTAGAGCATACTTCAACTCTAGGGATAACAGGAATTAAGGTAACAAAAGGTGTCAAAACTTAGTTTAAGACCACCTAAAGATATGAAAGGTGTGCTAGAACCAGTTGTGAACTAACAAATATTTAACAACAGGCTTTCCAGGGGAACATTGTACACACAATATGTTTTTAAATTTAGTATGAATTATCAAGATCTTGTCCATCACATTCTTAAGCCTAGAAAATAGACAAAGAAATAAAACAAGCCCTGATATGATTACCAGTTTCCAAGTTGTAAATGCTTACAATGAAATCTTATAAAACCAATTCTTTCCAGCCAATTTAAGGCAGCTCAGTACACCTTTGGTTAAAAAAATGATTTCAATCCCAACAAAGCAATTCTAGAATTTGAAGTCAAATTTGGAGACAGTGATGAGAAGGTTCAATAGACAAGAGTTTGTGAATGACACCACTCTGAGCTTCTTACAGATGTTATACATTTTCTGTGGGAAAATGTTGAAATATACTAGAGCTCTCACTAGAGAATCTGAGACATCTGAGGTCAATCAGATCCAAACTATGCCTGAATAAGAAGTTTCTTTACATTACCCTTGGCAAATGATCATATGTCTTTTGCTTAGTGACCTCCTTAGAATGTCCATTCTACTTTTCCAATTCTGGAAAATGTTAGGAAGCTTCTCTTTATGATTTGTATAGGATTTTTCTCACTATAATTTCTCTACCTTTTGTGTACATAGGTGTTTATATATTGTCTCCCACATTAGGGCATAAAGTTTTTGAGTGCAAATACTATTTGTATCCCCATAACTTAACAGGGATCCTTCATGAGTATTTGTTGATGGCCTCTTTGAAGCTGTTCCTCAATTACCCCTTCTGATGTCAAATAACATGTTTAATTCATAGTTTTAAAAATACTATGTTTCCTACTAAATCTTCTCTGTTCTTCAACCAGTTCGTACAAAATATGGTTTTGATTCTCTTACCATTCTTATCACTCAAGACATTCTTTTGAGGCTGAGTAATTTCAGTCATATTAAACTCTTTGTGATCCTAATTATTTTTATTTGTTTTATTTTGTAAAGATACCTAATGATTTGCCATTTCTTCCTCAATCTTATTTTTTCAGATGAGAAAACTGAGGCAAACAAGATTAAGTGGGTTGGCCAAGGTCACATAAACAGTAAGCATCAGAGGCTGGGTTTGAACTCACCTAGATTTTAAGAGTTCTTGACTCTAGATCTGGTGCCCTATTTAAAGAACAATTTATTTGTCCTTGCTGCTAAATAAACAATTTCACTAAAACATATATTGTGAATTAACAGAATATTTCATATGTACTCTGACTAAAAGAGAGTATAGGCAGTATCATCTCCTTCATTCTCGACACTATACTTTTATTAGTGCAGTCTATAATCATCCTCATTTTTGTGACTACCATGTGACCCTCTTGACTCATATTGTTCTTGCAATTCAGTAACACTTGAGGTCTTTTTACCTTAATTGTGTTTAGTTATAACTCCTCCATCTTATCACTGTGGACTTTTTTTTTTGTTCCAGTGTAATAGTTAACATTTATCCCTATTAGATTTCATCTCATTATGTTTGTCCCACTTAGATAAGGTAGAAAGGTGTTACAGAGAATATAGTATCAGGAAAACATAGTTCAAATTCCATCTCAAAAACTTAACTGAGCTTTAATAAAAAAAAAAAACTTAACTGAGTCATTCAAACTTTATGTGTCTTAGTTTTCTCATCTGTAAAATAGAGCTAATAATAGTATCTATTTCCAGAGTTGTTATGAAGATCAAATGAGATAATGTTAATAAAGTACTTAGCAAAGTGTTGGGTGCAAAGTCAGTGCTTAATATATGTTTATCTTTCCCTTATTTCCATATGTCTAAGTCATAAAAAATTTCAACAGCATGATTTTGTAAGTTTATAAGCAGGTTCTACCAGATTAGTGTCATTTACAAATTTGACTAAGTAATCATTTATGCCTTTACCCAAGTCAGATGGAACAATGGAAGATCTCTAAGTTTTTTTTCATACAGACCTCTGTCCATGTTCATAGGATCATACATTAGAGAGAGATACCATAGATATTCTCTAATTTAACCCTCTCATTTTACAGATGAGGAAGCTGAAGTCCAGGAATTTGCCTGAATTAACAGTAAGCACTTCTGGTCACTAATTCCAAATCCAAGTTCTTTCAATAAAAATCCTCTTATTTACTATAATATAGACAATCATTGGGTACATTTCTTTAACTTTTCCCTAATCCATCTGCCAACAGGCTCATCCTTTCCACATATCTTCATCTTGTCTATAGGATATTGTGAATCATTTTGTCAAATGCCTTGGTGAAATCCATGTATTCTGTTTTTACATATCATGGCTTCTAAATCTATAGATTCAGGATTTCTTTTCAAAAGAGAAGTTCTAGTATAGGAGATTAAGATTCAAGATAGAACATATCTGGAGTATAATTGAATACTCTGTTGGTGAAGTAGTGAAAATATAGTTACTACATCAGGGATTGAGTTACGTCAACAGCCTTGCAAAGATCAAGGCAGCCTTGAGTCTAGAGAGCACTGTACACTGAGCAAATGCATATGTTTGAAGATGAGAGACCATGAGAGAGAATAAATGTTGCATTACAAATGACAGAACAAAATTGGGAATTTGAGAAATACCTTCAAATACATGAAAAGCTATTGGGATTAGCTTTATTTGATTTGTCCCCAGTTGGTATGACTAATAATCATCATCACCACCATCATCACCATCATAATAACTAGTATTCATATAAAATTTAACAATTAATAAAATACTTTACAAATATTACCTCATTTGGTTAAATTTAGGTCTCAAGTTAAGAAAAACTTCCTAACAGAGTTGTCCAAAACTTGGTATAAACTACTTAGCATTTTAATAGATCCCCATTAATTGAAGTATATTCAAGCATTGGGTAGATGACTACTTAACAAGTATGTAATAAATAGTGTTTCAAATGAATTATCTTATTTGATCCTTAGAACAACCATGAGAAACAGATGCCATTTTAAATATAAGGAAGTAGAGGCACAGTGATTTGCTCAGAATCTTATAGGCAAGAAGCGATGGAAGTAGGGTTTCACTCGTCTTTCTGATATCAAGCTTCATACCTTGTATAGTGTGTCACCTAAATGATTCTAATGTGTTATTGGGGATTTCTTTTTTGTGAGCTTTGAATTACCTTCCAACTGTAAAATTTAGATATGCACCATTACATTCCTGTGGTCTATAAAACTCTTGTGCTTTGTTGATATGAAAAAGATAGAAAGATCTTTTTCATGTCTACATAGTCTACATAGTCATATCTACAAAATATTGTAGACTATCAATCTTGCAATAAGAGTCTTAAATTAGAATAATATACAATATTATATATCTAGGATATCCTTGATTTTCTTCTGGGCAGTTACTGAGTTTCATAGTTCAAGTATCTATCATAGAGAAAGATAAAGATAAGTCACCTTTCAAACCATCAGGGTGATTTAGTACCTTGGCTCATGCTCCAATGGCTTTCTGGTTTTTTTTTTCATTTTTCAGAAGTTCATAAAAAAAGGAGTTAGTTATATGAAGTGTAAAGGTCTAAGTTTAGTTAGGTGCTTTCATAATATTTAGGAAGGAAGGTGAAAGAACATGAGGAAAAAATCCTAAATGTCTTGAATTAAGGAAGAGCACTTGATGTAACACAGTTAACTGATAAATTCCAGCTTTGTTAAACTGTTTCTGAAGAATTATCAAGAAATGATACTGTTAAAATGTTTGTGGCAGCCCTTTTTATAGTGGCTAGAAACTGGAAACTGAATGGATGCCCATCAATTGAAGAGTGGCTGAATAAATTATGGTATATGAATGTTATGGAATATTATTGTTCTGTAAGAAACAACCAGCAGGACGATTTCAGAGAGGCCTGGAGAGACTTGCATGAACTGATGCTGAGAGAAATGAGCAGAACCAGGAGATCATTATACACAGCAACAACAATATTACATGATGATCAATTCTGATGAACATGGCTCTCTGCAACAAAGAATTGTCTCAAACCAGTTCCATTTGTTCACTGAAGAAGCCCATATACACCCAGAGAGAGGGATATGAAAGATGGACCACAACATAACATTTTCATGCTCTCTATTGAGGTTTGCTTGCATTGTGTTTCCTTTCTCTGATTTTCTTTTTTTTTCTTGTAGATAGGATTTTTCTTGCACAACTTGTCAAGTATTTCAACATTATTAACATGTAGTGGACTTCCTGCCATCTAGGGGAGGGGAGGAGACTGGGGGTAAAATTTGTAATGGAAAGCTTTGTAAAGATCAATGCTGGGGAACTACCCATACATATGCTATACAAATAAAAAGCTTTAATAAAAAAAATAAGCTGGAGAATTAAAAAAAAGAAATGATACTGTTTCTAGATTTTAGTGGTCACTAAGATTCCTGAAGAAATATGCCACATTATACAGATTCAATAACCTTCCCCATATCTATAGGTGTGACAGAGGAAATGTGATCAAAAGGACTGAGAAGATCAATCAGGACAGCGCTGGTATTTAATTAGGTATTTAAAAAATGTTGGATGATTGGCTGCACTAGATTTCCTAGCACCTTTTGGAGATAGCAGAAATGATAATATGACCTAGCCTTTAGAGAATATCTGTTCACGCATGTTCCTGTTGTTGGATTTTTCCAGTTCAAGAAAGTTGTACAGCATGGACTGATATTAGTTTAGATGATTTATGGACATTTTTAAGGAAAAAAGCAGTGGTTATCAAAATTCTATTATATTTTTTTCCAGTAGGGAACAGGTTCAAAGGCCCCAAATCTCCAGGAATCAAAATCAGCTGTCATTGGAGTTTCAAGAATATTTATATAGAATATAATTTCAGTTATAGACAGACAACAATCTATTGACCTAAATTCCAATAACTGATGAGTTTTCTGCTGCATTCAAAAAGAGGTAGTGGTCTAGGTCAACTATGAATTCAATATGTACTACTGACTGATGAAAATCAATCTACAGGTACATATCCATCCCATAGGTCCTGTATTACAAAAGGCACAGTGTTCTTCAGAGAAGGAATGAAGGCTATCTATGGTATGAAGGGAATGGAGTTTAAGCATAACTGAGAATCCAGGACTGTCTCCAGAGACTGTACACTCAGTTAAAATAAATCTTATGGCTTTGAGACTATCCACCCTATCCAGATTGAGCATAGACAACTGGTATTGAGCACAGCTGCAGAAAAAGAATCTGTACATATTGATATTGTCCAATATGGACACACAGAATCAGATTTTAACTCCTGTAGAAACATATTATAAGTGTAATAGATACAGAAATCAATGCTGTCATTTAATATTTTATTGAACTGTAACTCATCACACATAAGCTATAACAAAATAGTTTTCCAAGCTTATTAATCTATGGCAACAAGAGGTCTAGTGATAACTAAGGATATTTCTATCAAGAAAAATCATTTTACCTATACAAGAGTTTCTACTTAGCAGGGATGTATATCAAAAGTGCCCAATAGTGTTGAAAGAAAAGTTCTGTTTACCTGGAGACTTAAAAGAAATAGAAAACAGGAAACCGTTGGCGCTAGAAAATAGCTCCAAAGATTCTAGTTCTCTGAAAGACAACTAGAGGAAAGCCACATCCTTCCACTATAACCACCAAATACTGTCTCAATCTATCCATTTCCAATAAACACTAGCTTCTCAGTAAAGTCATAACTTAACCATGATCTAAGTACCTTTAGCTTGTAGCTTCTGCACAAATTCCACTAAGAAAAATTCCACCTGACCTTTGCCTAAATATATTCTTTCCACTTGATAATAGCATATCTTTAGCAGGTGCCCCTCAGGTGTATCTGAATTTTGGGGCAATAACTGCTAAGGAAGATTGTTTCTCCCCTTCCATTTTTATGCGACAGAACAAGTCACACAGAATTAACAGGATTGAGTATGTTATAAGTTGTTATATTTCATTGTCTTTCTGAAAACCTCACCCTTCT
This sequence comes from Myrmecobius fasciatus, assembly GCA_023553655.1. Taxonomy (NCBI): domain Eukaryota; kingdom Metazoa; phylum Chordata; class Mammalia; order Dasyuromorphia; family Myrmecobiidae; genus Myrmecobius; species Myrmecobius fasciatus. The sequence goes on along the minus strand of JAJPUD010010292.1, from coordinate 27,472 downwards.
TCCAAACTTTCCTATTTTTCTCAAGAACACCCAGTATAGTTCTCATTTTTTAGGTTTGCAACCTTCTTGCTACATTGAATTCCTCAGTCTTCATCCTACATATCCAGTTTTTCACCCAACTTCTGTAATTTTTACTTCTATAATACCTCTTAAACTTGTCTTTTTTTTGTCACAGACACCATTCCTTTTCAAAGTCTCAGTATCTCTTCCTTAGATATATACTTGAGAACCAATCCAGCCAAGTTCAATGTGCCTTCTAGGCAGGGAATTAACTACTATGTTGTGATTTTGTTTGGCTACATCAATTCATAATTATGGTTTGCAAAGGCATATGGTCTATACTGAACTTTACCCAGTTCAGTCTCTTAAAATCTTAGGTTCAATAATGGAACAAAATGAGTTAGTCATAGATATTTCAACTGTTAGTAAAAAGAAATTGCATGAAAAGGATATTCAACAATTATAAACCTTGAGGAAACCCCCAGTTGATTCAACTGAATGGAATTACTATATTGATCAGATTGTTCCTGGTGCTCTTCAATATTGGTTTGTTCTCATAAGATGAGGAAGTAAAATCATTAGTCTGGTACCTTTAGTCTCATGAACCAACAAAATTGCAAAGAATATTTCATTACCTTTTAAGATACAGTTCATTTTTGTTAACCTTGTTAAGACCTTTATGATTTTCCTTTCTTGTTTATTTTTTCATGCTTCTCTTATGGTCTTGTATTTAAAAGTCAAATTTCCTGTTTAGGTCTGGTCTTTTCATCAGGAATACTTGAAAGTCCTCTTTTTCATTAAATATATATTTTCCCCTTGAAAAATCATATGGTTTTTCTAGGTAGGTGAATTCTTGTTTGTAATCCTAGCTCCTTTACCATCTAGAAAATCACATTCCAAGTACTCCAATAATTTAACATAAACTCCTCAGATATCCTGGCTGTGACTCTATGATATTTGAATTCTTTCTGGCTGCCAATAATATTTTCTACTTGATCTGGAAGCTCTGTAATTTGGCTATACTATTTCAGGAACTTTTCATTTTGATATTTCTTATAGGAAGTGAATGGTGGTTTTCTTTCTTTTATGCTCTGGTTCTAGAATATCAAGGCAGTGGGGTCTTTTTATTTCTTGAAATATGATTTTTCAACTCTTGTTTTGATCATGGTTTTCAGATAGCTTAATAATTCTTAAGGTATCTCTCCTTGATCTATTTTCCAGGTCATTTGTCTTTCCAATAAGAGATTTAATATATTTTTCTCTTCTTGAGAACAGAAAATATAGTCATATTGGTTTGTTAATGTCAAATGACCGAAGGTAGCTTATTCTTTCACCTCCAAGGAGTATGTATTTGTAAGGGGAGTGGAGGGGAGAATAGAGCAGAGGGTTGTGAATGCCTCACAGTAAGAAATCCTCATTCTTGATGTATCACCAAAAGCATAGTGAAAACCGTGAAAACCAATCTCTACTCATCTTCTGTAGTACCTGTCTTCCAATTCAACAATCTTTCAAGACTATACCAATTGTTTCAGGCTATGTTTGACTCAAATCAAGGCCCTAATAAGTAAGTCTCGATATTAGAATAAAATGAGATACTTATAGGTTTAACATTGTGGGACAAGACTATTCAACAAGTTAAGCACTGAGAACACTTTCCTTTGAATCCTCTGAGTGTTATCCACAGCATTCTACCAGTGAAACAACTGAGATAACCTTCATCCCCTTATGTATTCTTAAACACAGAGAATGAAGTAATGTTGTCCGTATTTTCAACCTAGTTTCTGTGTCCTAATTCCATAAGGAAAGGAATCAGGATTATCAATTGCATAATAAGAATTGTGATCCTAAGTGAAGGAATTATCCACATCAGTGAAAAATATAGATAGATAGATAGATAGATAGATAGATAGATAGATAGATAAATAGATAGATAGATAGATAGATAGATAGATAGATAGATAGATAGATAGATATATAGATAGATAGATAACAAAAACATGTGTAAATCTCTGCTAGGTGGATTATTTAAACTTAAAAGTATAAAAATAAGACATATCCTACTTTTAGGGATAGATGAGAATCTAATGTCTATATAACCATGGAGAAGAGCCATAGATAAATAATTGTGATTTGAGGAGAATTGTGATAAATTATAAGGGAGAGAATTAGGGAAAATGCTGCAAGAAAGAAAAAATTGATAACCTTCTTGATATTATTTCATTTATCATCTTTGTGATCATTGTGACATGGCACACAGTAGGCTTTTAATGGAGTATTTGTAAAATTTAATTTAATAAAATGAAGAACAATGATTTTTATTCAGGTTTAGAAGTGTGCAGGGAAGCTTCATAGAGAAATAGCACCTGATTTAGACTTTCAAGAATAGGGAGCACTTCAGTTGGTAGGAATGGGGTATATCTAAAGGGTTGGGTTTCATTCCAGATATTTCAATCTAATCCTGACAAATTATCTTTGGCTATCTATTTGACTTAATAAATACATTTCTATTTTTTGCTATACTTTTGTTATAGGAATGACATTGTAATAAAGTAGTTTCCAGTCCCTTTGAAGGGTCTTTGGAGATTCTTATTTGAGAATGAATTAAATGGATATTTGACAAATTAAAGGAAAAAGTGATATCTTAACTTAGTTACATATGGAAAACAGCTTTGAGCCATAGAAACAAAATTCCAAAATGAGAGAAAAAACAGTCAATTAGTTACTAAGGAAAAAATTCCTCTATGAAAAAATTACTTCAACTAGTAATTCTTGGGGGGAATTACAAAACTATCATTAATATACAATGTGGTATCATTAACTACATTCAGTTCATATACCATAGTTTACTTCAGCGAAATCAAATACATTCTCTTTGGCTCCTAAAAACTGAAAGTAGAAAAACAGATGCTTATGCTCAAACCATTTCCCTACTTACAGAAAAATATCTCACTTCTCTCAGCATTAAAGTAAACTTATCATACATCCTCAGCAGGTATCTTTGTTCCCACTTTCAACAAATGACATGGCTGATTTCAGTCAGGATGTACAATATCACTTCTCCTTGATCAATAGACTAGTCTCCTTCTGTCAGGTGACACTTCATTTGTTTGTTTCTTAGAAGGCTCTAAGTTTACATTTGTTATTGTCATTGTCAGATATCAATTGTGTGAACCATCTGATAAGCTCACAACAGTTTAGCAATCTTGCATTGGCAGAGAGAAGTGAGTCTTAAAGACCAATAAATCAATCACTGAAATCCTCAGAAGTGGAGAAAGCCATTTTGTCATGAATGTACTCTAGTAAATTGTTCATTTACTGAACTCCAGAAGGGAATTCATAGGAACCCAGATACTTTAGTTAAAAAATAACACATTAGCAACCTCTTGTGCAAGAATTCTTAAACATGAGCTAAAGAAGGACAAAAACTTCATCCTCCTCCTCCTACTCTTCCTTCTTCTATTGATAATTGCATTTCAATATAATTGGTTTCCTTTTGCAAGCACACACACACACACACAAATGATTAAGAATCTCTGATTTAAATTAATTAATGATTAACTTATTGTGAAAATGCTTTATTGAATGAAATGCCCATCCATAGTCCAGTACAAAATTCTGGACAAGAAAAAGCTTCCTTACATCTTCATAAACTACTGCAGCTCTTGCACTATGTAAAGCAAGGCCTAAAGATTAGGATGGAGCCAACTACCTGGTGTTTTCAAGTCAAGCTAAATTTGGCCCTGTCTGAATTCTGCTATTCCTATATTTAAACAAGGATTTAGTCTTAGATCTAAATTTGGATGCACAAGGTTATAAAATCAGAATTAATGGTGGGAAAAAAATTCTTCCATTCCTTTATCAAGCTCCTTTTTGAAAATACTTTCTCAAAGTTTATTTTCCTTCCAACAATTTATGATCAATTGAATCCAAATACCTCTATTTCAAAATAGTAATTTTTCCACTTTCATTCTGCCATGAGAAAAGACAATTAATCAAGTAAGTCATTCCTCTAGTCCTTTGCCAGTCCTTTTTTCTCTTAGCAATTTCCTTCCACACCTCAACATTTATAATGGACCTTTATTTCAAATGCTGCTGCCATCACCAATAGAATCGACTGGAGGCCATTTGAGTTCAAGCAATACAGTAGCTTCTGAAAGAGGACCACCCTTAAAGTGGGCCCCAACCAGTTTCACACTCCAATGGGCTCATTGTCAAAGTAACAGAATAGGATGAAAGGCTGGTGATGGTAGGGCCAGAGGGAGACAGACTCCTGTAGCTAAAAGAGGAACTCTGTAGGTGTAGAACAATTCACAGCAAATCAAAAAGACTGGGGAGGAATGGAAAGAGAGGAAATATTGGGGAAAACAGGAAAAGTATCCCCTTTCCCTACATATCTTATGACTTGCTTTTCTAAAGAAAGACACCTATCATCTGCAAAGATTCTAAGCCTCAGGAGGTGGTATGGTTTAGAGAAGAATGTACAAAAGAATGAAATCCATGTACCAGCCCAGCTGTTGTCATAGTGGTTTTGCAAAATTCCCCTGCCCTCCCTCCCTCTTTTCTATGTATTTTCTTAATCCTCTGCTATTGTCCCTTGTTTTTCCCTGGACAAATCCTAGACACAACATAGCATAATGTGTAATGGGCCCAGAGCCACTGACTATGGACCCACACAAGTGTGCACCGTCCTCCTGACCCAAAGTCTTTCCTTTTTCCATTGAATAGGAAGTTGTAGGTATCAAAACCAAATTGCATGAACTAAAATGGCCCAATGAGGAGAAGGAGAAGGTGCAAGGAGTAACTTGAAAAACATTTTCACTAAAGTGAGTCTATTAACTAGATGCAACTGTAGTAAATATTCCCTGCTTTTCATATCTTTTAGTGCACCCAAATTGACTGAAATGTGAGCTTTAAGCAGCAGAGTCATTATAAGCCTCTCTGCCAGCTGCATAACAGTTTCCATTTTCATCAGCTTGGCAATCTTTAGATTTTTCCATTGATTTATTGGTCTGACCATTTTGTTAGCCATGTCCCCACCTCCATTTCCCAGCTCAAATATAGACTTCTGTGTTAAAACAGATTATGCTTAGCTCAGTATGCCATTTGCTTCCCGAATTATGTCTTGACTTTGCTTTTGACTGGTAGAATAGGTGTGTCCACATTCTTCTAGCCCCTTGTTCCAAATTAGATTTTGTGGATAATTAAGGAAGCCAGGGACAAAGATTGCCATGTAATGCATTTCACATATGCACTAGAAAACTAGATCCTAGTTTATTTCAGGAGATATGAGAGCACTCATTGCACTTACTTAAGGAAACTATAAATTCAACCTTATTTGAATATTACTCTAATCACTTGTTGAATATTTGAGAGATCCAGAGTAGGAATGTTTCCTCCACAAATAGACTTTTGTCTTGGACTCCTCAGTTTTTCTTGCTCTACAAATCCAATCTATTGTCAATTTCTCTTGTCTTTTACCTTTATAACATCTTTCATATGATAGGTTATCCTCATCTCTCCTCTAAGATTGCCACTCACCACCTTAAGCCTGGACTATTGCAACAGCTTTTTGATTGGTCTCTCTGCTTCAAGTCTCTCCTCTTCAAGTCTCTCCCTACTCCAGTCGATGAACTATCAATTTGATCTTCCTGATGTACAGATCTGACCCTGTTACTTTCTAGTCCCCATTTCATTAAATAAACTTCAATGTCTCCCTATACCTGACAGAATAAAAAATAAAATCCTTTGTTTGAAATTCAAAGTCCTTCATAACTATTCCTCCTTCCTTTCATGACTTTTTTACATCTTATTAACCCCCAAATCACCTGGGATCCAGTAATACTGGCCTCTTTGCTTTTCTTCAGATAAAACACTTCATTTCCCTAATCTAAGCATTTGTTACTGGCTTTCCTCCATGCCTAAAATGTTCTCCCTCATTTCTATTTTCTTGATATCCTTGTTTCCTTCAAGGTAAAGTTAAAAACCCACCTTCTTCAGGAAGCTCTTTCCAATCACTCTCAATGTTAACATCTTCACTATTGATAATCTATAATTCTTTATATAGAGATTATAATTTTTCATCATATACATATATGAGAAGTTATAGCCTCTCTATAGGTGTATATATTGATACAAACATACATGCTATGTAATGGCATAATTTATACATATATTGATATTTATACATATATATTTGTCTATCTATTGTTTCCCCAAGACACAATTCCCCCAGATTGTGAAATCCTTAACACAAAAACTGTTTTTTTCCTGTTATTGTTGTTGTTGTTTCCCTTCCTTTATATCCCTAGCACCTAGCATAGTACTTTGAACATAGTTATTGTTGTTATTGATCCTTTGTGTTCAGAGAGGACAAGTGACATCACAAGGCAGAATTTCACAAAGTTATCATTCTTATCCTCTCTTCCAAAGTCATAAAGATCCAATGTCAGGGACAAATGTACAGATGACTGACAATGGCCTGAGATACAGTGGATAACATTGCTTTCTTCAATGTCTGACCAAGCTCTAAGTGTTTCACAGTGCCTGCTTCAGCCTCCTTCCTAGTTGTTGGAACCAAATTGTCCTCCTCTCCTCATTCAACAAATAATAGATGCTTGATCCATGCTCTCCAACTGACTGACTAATCCCTCACAAAGTTTTTACAGACAGTATTTATAGATATCAAAATATTCATCACAGCAATTATGAGGGATAATAACTATTGCTATACTCATTTGTATCTATTTGGGGAGATAGGTGAGGAAATTGGGGTTAAGTGACTTGCCCAGTATCACACAGCTAGGAAGTAGTAAGTTTCTGAGGCCTTCTTTGAACTAAGGTCCTCTTGATTCCAGGATGGGTGCTTTATGAACTGTGCCATCTAGTTGCCCCTATCCCTATCTTAATCAATGAAGACGTTGAAAAGACAGAAACTGTGACTTGCCTCTGATTACAGATAGTGTTTTAAAATAGATTTGAATTCAGTTCTTTCTTACTCTGGGACAAGCATTTTATCCTCTCCATCACCTAAATGCTGCAAAATGATCACCAATAATAATATTTTGCAGTTATAAAACATTTCACAGAAAATACTTTGATATGCTTTATTTTAGTGATCTCTAACTAAAATCTAATGAGGCAGATAGAATATTATCCTCCCTGAAAAGATGAAGAAACGATCAAAGATCAAATGAATTCTCAACTAGCTAGGAAAAAAAGTAGAGGTAGAATCTAAGGCTACTAGTCAATAATTCTGTAGTGGTAACTAGCAGTTGATGGTATATAGAGGATTGGGCTTGAATTTAGGAAGACATGAATTCAAATCCTGTCTCAGAAACATGGTGGCACCATATAAATGTTAGATATTAATATTATTATTGTTTTTAATCTATATGTTCTTTCCATCTCAATAAGTGACTTAAAATCATTCAACAATGATTTCCTAAACAGCTAATGTACATTGTGTATATTTTCAGGAAAATAGACACGTGAAACATCATTTGGAATGCAGAGGAAAGAAAGAATGTTGGTGGGACAATGGGAATAATGACCTGAAAGAGAAATCTGTTCATGAATAGTAGGAAATAAAGTTGGATGGAGGAGGGTGGGAAGCCATAACTGAAAGTCTTAAAAGTTAAACAGAGAAGTTAAATGCAGTGCAATAGGAAATTGGAAAACACTAAAGATTTGTAAGAGGAAGGAGCAACAAAGTAAAAACTATGTTTAAATATTAATCTGTCAGCTACATACGATATATATTTAAGGGCAAAGAGCCTAGAGTCAAGGATGCCACATAACAGGTTACTGTAGTAATCCAGATAAGAAATGTGAGACTATACAAGGATGGTAGTGGTAGAAAAGGATAGTAATCTTTTTTCATGACTTAAAAGTTTTGATATTGCATAGCTGGGGGGGGGGGAGAAATTGTGACATCATTAATAAAGACACAGAAGTTGGCAGAGTAGTAGCTGGTTTTGTACAGAAGATAATATGTTCATAAAATCATAAAGCTGTAAAATTTTAGAGAAGTAAAGAACTTAAGAAGTCACCTAATACAATATCTTCTTTCAATATCCTTAACTGCTTTTCATACAGATTATGCTTGAACACTTTTTTGATGGAAAATTAATGACTTTACAAGGCACGCTGCTCTACTATAAGATGAAGAAACTGTTCCCTTGTTATCTATAAGGTTTGTCCATATGAGTTTTGGGGCAACATTTGGTTTCAGAATTATTTTAAAAAGCATAAGGGTCCAGAGAGCTGGCATTTGGTTGCAATAGTCAAATAATGAACAAGTGTAAATCATTCTTTTTCCTTCAAGTAAAAATGACAGGAAATGCTTAGTTTTTCTCTCCTTACTACTCTTCCAACTCTTTTGCATCCTCTAGATACCTTAAAAAGCAGTCTAAAGTAATTTGAATACTTCAAGTTGGTTTCCAAACTGGAAATAAGGAGGGTATCCTCCAAATAATTAAAGAAATTATGGTATATGAATATAATGTGTTGGTATTATGTTATAACAATGATGAAATAGATAATATCAGAAGAAAATAGATTTCTGCAGAGTGAGCAGATTAAGAGAAAGATATATAGTATTGCAACAAAATCATGGAAAAAATAAAGTTTAAAGATGTGAAAACCATAATCCATGCAGTTTGGAGCTGCTGTGAAAAGACTATTAAATCTTTAAATGTTTAAACGTTTTTCTACATGTTTTTACAATTCCTTTTTCTCTTTCAAATCTCTTCTTGAGGTATACTTTCATCTCAAAAAGGTACTTTTTCATTATATTGGTATAATTGGTTCAAAATGTCTGTATAGTTTAGTAATTTTTAGAGTTAGAATAGTAGAATAAAGTTTACTGCTCCAAATTGCTTTCTAAAATGACTAAAACTGATTCACAGCTTTACCAACCGCAACCTAGTATGGGTGCTTTCACATAGCCCTTCCAACATTTGTCATTTTCCTTTTTTATAAACTTTGCCAATCTGATAGTATGAGATGGAATCTCAGATTTGCCTTATTTTTCATTTTTCTAATTATTAGTGAATTGTTTCATTTGTTGTTTTAATTTTCATGATGATTTTATTTTAAACATGCTCATTAACATTTAAAAAATCATAAAGCAATAATATCCCCCAAAAAATTAAGGGAAGAAAGCACCAGAAAAATATGTATCCCTTGCTCTCCCAAAAGTTGAATTTTCCCTGAGGACTTCATAGCTCTATTCTCCATGTAGCCCCAAGTTCATCAGAAAGAATTATCAACTCTCCACTTCACTGTATGCTCTGTAGTCCTAGCAACCAAAAACTAAGTTATCTTTTCACTTTCATTTTAAAGAAATTAATTTGGCCCCATTGTAAAATATATTGATGGTTATGAAACTGATAAGATTCAGAAAATCTGTATTATATTTCATTCTCAGAGAAATTACACACATCAGTTCTTTGATACACATAATATCCTTTTCCTCCTTTTCTCCTCCTCTTTGACCCTTTGAGCTAATATCCAAGGAGAGCCAAGTACAATATATTACACAAATAATAAGTTGGCCATATGCTGATGATTAGATAAAATGTGATTTAAATTCTTTATGCTCTTACATTTGACTTAACATAATCAAGTCCCTAGAAAGCCCATTTTTAGACAAGTACAAGATAAGAAGTCAGCATCTATGATAGTGAACACAAAGACCTCAGAATAGTTCCAGCTGTGTATCCTAATCCTAGAACCAGAAATAAACATTCCTAGATATATCTTAACGAAAGACAAGATAGGATCACAAGACTACAATTGGAAGTTACCTTGGCCACCATCTCCCTTTTCAATTTTACTTTTTTACTGTTCTCTACATACTTTCAATTCTAATCAAACTAGAATACAAGCTATTCTCCATGTACAACATTCCATTCTTCTGCATACCTGCTTGACCATGTCTTTCTCCTTACTTCTGCCTCTTTGAACTCTTTAGTTTTCTCCAACACTTAGCTGAGATCCCAGTTTCTGAAACTATGGGATGCAACCCCATATAGATTCTCATAATTAAATGTAGGGGGGGTCACAAAATGATGACTTATTTTCAATAAATGTTTGATTGAATACCTATTTAGGAGTCACATAAAAAATTCTAGGGTTAAGACAGCTAGATGGCAAAGTGAATGGAGCACCAGCCTTAGAGTCAGAAAGATCTGAGTTCAAATCCTGACCCAGACACTTAACACTTACTACCTTTGTGACATTTAAGCCCAATTGCCTTGTAAAAAAAATTCTAGGGTCAAAAAAGGTGTCAATTGGAAAAAGTTTAAAGCCCTGGTAGATGATACCTAATAGTCATGAGGTCTTTATGCTTTTCCCCATTTTTAATCCACACTCCATCTTGAAATTACTAGTATCTTGTGTATATCTTCTGTTAATTTATCTATTCAATATTGTCTTCCCTCTTACCCCATTTACTTTGTTACCCTTCCTCCACAAAAATAAACAGACTTTTTGTATAGGAACTGTACATAATATCTTGTATGCAGTTGGTACCTAACTTGGTACTATTAGTTTATGTTTGTTGAAATAAATTGAATCTATTATACCTTTATTTTTACAGATGAAGAAACTGAGAACCAGGAAAAGTAAGCGACTTCTAAAAAGTGACATAAATATTAATAACTTCAATCAGGATTTGAACCCAGGTCTTCTGAGATACTACATTATCCTGATTCATTGCAGACCTGTATTCTGGTCTCTAATCCCCATGAATCAGATAAGTTTCACTGAGCCCTTTTTATATCAAAACTTCATCCAAATTCCTTAGCTAAAGACAAGTAAATGAAGCTTATAATGATGAATAATATCTTCCTATAACAACCTTCAACCAAAAGAAAATAAAGGAGCTAGTATAACTTCACCTTCTAAAAGATATTTAATTTCCAAAAGCAAGAAATATCTTTCAAAGCATGTCAAAACTACAATATGGCCAAGACAAGGATAACTACAGAGACAACAAAAGCATATTTCATTAGCAAAGATATTAAATACATCACCACAATTTACTTTGACTATTTCTCAAGAATAAGGAAATTGAATTTCCTTGATCTGAACAGTTACAACCAGAGATAAGAGGTTTTTATATTTGTATTTGTTTTTTTTTTTTTTTGCTTTTTGTCTCATCCCAGAGATTTGCTGGTTCACAGACAATTATCTAAAATCACCCATTTGAGATTAGAGCCCTGGGTGAATGTAGCCAAGGTTGCTATCACTTCTTTCTGTCTGTTTTTAAGGATGTTATAAATTACATTGGGACAGATCTTTACCTTTCAATGGCTTGGGGTATAACTGTATTTATCTCATGTTGTGTATATAATCTTTTTTTTTTAACTTGGTTTCATCCTTTTATAAATTAAATGGGATTGTGCCTTTACATTATCTATAATGCAAACTGACCCTAAACAAGAAATTGCAATCTGCTACACAATGAGAATCAATGTCATCCCAGAAGGTAGCCCGGGCCGCAAATGGGAGTCAACAGAAATTCCCCTCCCAAATGAATACTCTGGTTGTAGGAGCAGACAAGAGAGCAAGCAATCATTATGCATCATAAAGCCTTCTAATCAAAGGAAGAGGAAAAACAGCTGAGCACAAGACAGTAGAGGGGGAGCAGGTATCTTCCACCCAGGTGATATCTGGGGAATTATCTGCCTGGACCCTTCTGCATCCTAGTTTCTAATTATTCCATTGGCCCCTTCTTTAAATCTCTTGTTAACTTGTGCTTCAGCTTGAGGCTGTGCTTTGAGAACACAGCACCTTTGGTAATAGAGATGAATATCTTCTAAACAGCTTTATTGCCAGTGCTAGATCAGGGGCTATAAAAAAAGCATAATAGAGACATGCATGCAGAGCACACAGACCTTCACTTGTCAAAAAGCCAGACACAGAAATCAGACTTGTGGGTGAAACAACACTGCAGCCTTTAAAAAAAAAATTCTCTTTTCCTATTGTATTCCCCCTCCAAAAAAAGGTATTAGTCATTAATTTTTATTTAATATTTAAAAAAATATTTTCTTTAACTCTTTATTACTATAATATATTGTGAAAAAAATAATTAAACCAAATCCTGTTAGTTTATCATCCTTAATTTATGGCTGCCTTCCCCAATCTTGGCTAATCCCCTTCCCCAACATTTTCCCCAAATCAGCATAGAGATAATGCCAACAAACAACTCATCTTTCACTTAAGATATTTACTTGAGAGCTGAAAGGGACATTGGAAATCATCCAGTATGTTCCTTACCCCTTATTTATTTCCCCATTTTACAAATATTAAATGACTTACCTAAGATTACAGGAAATAGTAAGACCAGGAGTAGACACAGGGTTTCATACCACAAAGGCACTACTATTTTCATAGTACCATTCTGCAAATCTGTCATTTTTTTTTAGCCTTAAGAGTATTTGGGTGAATTAACAGAGAATAACCTCATGGTATCACAGAAAAATGATGTCTGGAAATAGGGATGTGCTGGAGCAGCTTGAACTAGATCTGGAAAGCTGATTATTAAATTTTTAGTGTAAGCATTTACTCTTTTGAAATCTGCAAGTGCCACAAATCAGGACTTGATTTATTATTTTATTGGTCTAGACTTCAGAAAGTGATGGATAAAATGATAACAATGCAGAAACACTTAAAATGTTTCATGAATAGTTTTCTCTTGCAGAGAGGAGTTATTAAACATTTAACAGCACACCACTACCTGGCATAGATCTTACAGACCATCTAGTATAACTTTCTGACCTCTCAATTGTACGATGAGGACTTGCAGCTCAGAAAAGTGAAATGAAATTCCCAAGATAGTAATGATGAGAGCTAGAATATTATACAATTTACTCAGAATCACATTTACTATGTGTCAGAAGGAAGTCTTCCTTATTCCAAGGATAGCCCCTACCTACTAAAATTATTCTGTCTCCATGCCTAATATGAGATTTTTAAACATTAACATAATTGTTGGGAAGTATCATTCACTTATCCTCACTTAGCACTGTGCCTGGCACGTATTAGTTGCTTAATATTTATTGATTTGAATAGTAAATAAGACAAGCACATGATTCACTGAGAAAACAAAAAGGATAGAAATCAATATTAGGAGGTTAATAGTGATAAATTTTTTTTTTTAAAAAAGCATACTAAACATTGCCCATGTTAATACAATTTATTTAGTGGTGGTTAATGTTTTACTTTTCATATTTTTGAAAAAGCAATAGATCTAAAATATTGAGTCACTGTCAAGTGGAAAGTATATGAGATTCAGAAAAAAATCAGATCTGGGTATTAATCATAGCTTTGTGATTTGCTATTTATGTGGCTTTGGGTTAGCTACTTAAGGTCTTTGAACCTAAGTTTACTCAAATATAAAGTCAAATGATTCAAATTAAAACCAATCTGCCTCATATTGAAGGCCCAAATTATGTGTTAGCCAAAAATCTATGATACTACCACAAACATTTTTTTTAATTAAAAACAAACAAATAAAAGCATTCTGGAGAAAATTGTTTTTTTTGAGTATATTAAAAAAGGTTAGATGGGAGGCCTCACTTTACACACTTTCATTACTTCTAAGGCCAGAGATGAGACAGGAAAAGGACACAGCTGGAGAGAGAAGTTGAATCTGCACAGTTAGAGAAATAAGTTCCATTCCCTACTGTTCTCTCAAAGGACAGGTACAGCAGGAGTTAGGGGGTCTGGGGTGAAAAGAAAAGTTGTTCCTCTCTGTAATGGAGATGTATCTCCTGAAGGGGAGATGGGACTGGCAGCAGGAGATGGAAGTAGTCTTGTACTACTAGCAGAGTTGGAATTTGATGCTTTGTGTTGAAAAAAGATGCCCAACAGGAGATGGATGAGGGTGACCAGAACACTTGGCTCCTTTTCTTACCTAAGGAGGCTAGCTATGAGATAGCAGAAGACAGTGATATATTTTCTGCACAGGGGAAATCTTTATGGTAGATAAATCCCAATTAGGAGAGATCCACAGATCCAAAGCCAGTAACATGGTTCCTTAGTCCAACTTGTTTGTTTTTACATAAGGGTAAACTGAGTCCCAAAAGAATGAAGTAACTTGCCCAACAATTTCAAGTCAGGTCTTCTGATTTGAAACCCAGTATTCTTTCTTTAATCTATTCCAAACCTTCCATTTCATAAATGGGGAAAAAATGAGACATAAGAATTGAAAGGCATTTGCCCAAGCAAGTACATTACAAAAGCATTTTAAATGATATATTCTGCTACAAAATCTTTCTATGAACGTTGCTCAGTGTCTTTCTGAGTGAAAGCTTTAGGAATTATTACTTAAACAGAAATTCCTAAATTAGTTTATGAGAATATAATTCTCTTAGGAGGAAAATAATTTCCCCAATATGATTAGCGAATAAAATTATTCATACTCCATTTAAAAAAATTCTTTGAATAGATGCTAACAGCATTTTGAATAAGTCATGTTCTGGTCTAGTTTGCTAATATGGAAAGGGATGGGCATTAGTCCAGTTAATCTCTAACACCCTTTCTAGTTCTAAATCTTATTATTTTAAATGTTTATTTAAAATGGCATTTTAAAAAATTCCTACATTAAATTAACTATAAAAAATATTTAAGAGCTGATGCTCTCTCCTTTATTTTGCACTAAAGTACATTTATATTGTGCTAATGGGATTCTTTTGATGTGGAGGGTGTGTGTGTGTGTGTGTGTGTGTGTGTGTGTGTGTGTGTGTGTGTGTTTGTATGAAATAACTGAAGCTAGAAATAAATTTTCTTCTACTAATAGCTACTTACTTTGAAGAGGTTTGAGTAGATTATTCAAATTGTTACTATGATGCCTCAATCCTTCCTACATGTAACTTAGTCCTTCTAGTAATGGGTAGTAAATAACTGACTGCAGGTTATTTGATAGTATTAGTGTTACCAGAATAAACTTTTATGAACTGGATCTTCTATTGCTGTTAATAGTAGTGTGAGGAAAGCTTGAATGATTGGCAACTGATTTCATTTGAGTTGGAGGTGAACTGATGCCTCACAGAACATCTTTGAATGAATGAATAAATGAATGATGGAAAAAAATATTAAGCACTTACTATGTGCAAAGTATACTAAGAGTTAGGAATATAAATGAAATATAGAACAGCTTCCTATTTCAAGGTTGGGAGGAAATTCACTTTCTAAGAGAGGAAGATAACACATATAGTTTTTAGTTTTTTCTGGGTCTTTATTTGTGTCTGCTGTGAAGGTGGGAGCTGCTGCATCTGCATACAAATGGCATGCTGGACAATTGCTCACCCCGCCCCATATGCCATGATGTCTATGGGGATGGAGCTAGAAGCAAGAGTAGTAGTAAGGAGAGAAGAGCAACTTCAGTTT
Organism: Myrmecobius fasciatus; assembly: GCA_023553655.1. Classification (NCBI taxonomy): domain Eukaryota; kingdom Metazoa; phylum Chordata; class Mammalia; order Dasyuromorphia; family Myrmecobiidae; genus Myrmecobius; species Myrmecobius fasciatus. The sequence continues at coordinate 12,076 of JAJPUD010010292.1, read as the reverse complement.
CTGAGATTCTAGGATTCTGGGTGATGGGAGTATTTACCGAGTCAATAGAGTACATGGGGAACTGGGGGATTAGGTTGTAGTGGTTTGGCTCCCTGGCACATACTATCTTCTATCCCTATTTGAAACTTCAACCAGAATAACTTGCCTGTTCCCATCTGAGGCATTTGGTCTTTAGTTGACAGTAGTGTTTGTGGGGATAATGGGCACTTGCTCTTTAAGATTTGCTCCTGTAGATGATATTTGTGGGGGTCAGGTTAGAAGTAGGACTGTTCATGTTAAAGCAGATACACTGACTTACTTGTCCATTCCAGTTGATCAGTAGTTTGTGTTGGTAACAGCAGAAATGATGGGTGCCTTCTCCATTTGAGTCGTCCTTCTCAATAATGGTTATAGGAGTGAGGTGAATAGAAAGCATTGGGGGAGCATTTTGATTTCTCATAAACTTGAGCCAAGAACCTGAACTATCTGGAGATCCAGTTGGTGGTAACTATTAAACCCTTAATAGATCTTGGAGAGCCCTTACAATTTGATTTGCTGCTTAGCACAACACTATTCAAAGACATTACCATAAGCAGAATGACAAATAGAAGTGGCATATTATTTGTGGCTATGATCAGCTATATATCTCACCAGAAGTTAATGCTTCATTGTAAATGCATGAATAATCAAAGGGCCAGTGATGTTATTGGCCTATAGATATTCTTCTACTGATAGTGATATTAGCAATGTTTGTATAATGCTTCACGGTTTGCAGAGTACTGTTATGTTATTGTATTTGATTTTCATATTGAGAGAAATAATTATTAATGACCGATAACTTGGGGAGATTCAGAGGTCTCCCCTTTTTCTAAATTCATCATTTTAAAAGTTGAGCTTTCTTGAAGTACTTTACTGATAATGAAGTGGCAATTAGTCTTCACAAACTTGGTCAGACCCCACCCAAAAAAAACAAAACTAAGAGTGGTCTGGTATAGAGATATTTTCTTCCTCTAAAGATGAACATGATGATGGCATGTCACATCCTCATTGGAAGGGTATGTAAACTGAGTGTATTGCCATGACTGTCTTTGGTCTAAAAGAGATATCCTTTTATTGATAATCTGCTGGTCTTATTGATAAAATGATTAAATTACCGAGAAACTATGTATTAAATATGTTCTAAATATCACAATATAAATCTATGAGACAGAGACAGAATATTTTAATTATTTTCAAATGATATAACTGAGGTTTAGCGATACCAAGTGATTTGCCTCTAATTAACTAATAAATTTCAGGGCCAGGATTTGAAGCCAGATAACACCTGATTCCAGACCAAGTACTTTTTCATATATACTACACTGATGAAGGTTACAACTGCCTTCATACCACAATAGACATATTTTCATGAGTTACTGCAGAAAAATTAATTTATCAGCTATCGCAAATTTTCCAGCAATAGCGCCCTCCATTCCGAGCTGGGTTAATCATCAGATGAACACATATACTCTATCAGAAGAGCACAAAGTGTTCTTAGTGTGGTGGGACTTTTGAAAACATCTACAAAGTTGAAAAGCCTTGGAAAAACCATTCACCTCAATATCATAATGGGTTATTGGATGAGACTGATGGAATGGTAAAATGCAAAGTATTTTGCAAAGTATAATACCTTTGCTTTTTCTACTTCACTGGGTTATTGAGAGGGAAGTTCTAAATTGATAGAAAATATAGATATTTATATAGATAATGACACATGCAAAATCATGAACAAAGTTCTCAGAATAAATGTGGAAATCATTTGTTTTGCTGTCAAGTATTTTTTTCCATATAAGTAGATATGACAAATATAGTCTTGTTTGTGATAGATGATAGTTACCTGATAGTCTGTGGGATTATTTCACTATAATGACCTACCACCTCTAGAAAAAATATACTCATGATTTAAATTGGTACCAAATTGGTAATGCCTATATATCTGGGAAGTTTCTAATAGTTATGAATCACTCATGGATATGATTCTCTACTCCTTACTCTATAGGTATGATACTCAAGTCAATTTAATTTCCCTGGTCCATCATTTCCACAGAGAGCCAAATGAGATGAAGAATAAAGCCCATCTGTTTAGTATGTTAGTATTAAAAATTTTACTTAAAAAATTAAATGGATATGCAACCTATTGAATCAATTCTATCTTGGATACCACATTTAATGACTTGGCTAAAGCTGACCTTTAAAATCATATTACCATTAAGATAAAAAATGACAGTCCTCTCAAACTGATCATCATAGATTTGGTACAATATAAAATTGAATATGGAATCTATCTAAATGTGCCCTTTATCAAAAGTATCTAGACAATAATAAGATACATAGACAGGACATATCTGTGAACATAAGGCTATTATTAAAGCATAGATCACTAGAAACTATAATTTATACTTGGAAGCATTTCAAAAAGATAAAATGTTTGACATTCTCCCCTCATTCTCCTTTGCTAGATGTAACAAGAAAAGACCTCTGAAGCTATCTAGTTCAACCGCTTCATTTTATAAGTGAGAAAAGTGAGGCCCAAGGAGATGAATTGATTTACTCAAGGTCACACAAGTAGGAAACATCAAAAATTATATTTGAACTCATTTGATCCCCAAACCTCTGCTAAATGTGATGTTCTTTCCACTCACTTTGCTATAGATGTAACAATTTTTGAAAGGGTCCAGCATCATTTATTTTATATCATATAATGAGGATGTTTTACATATTTTAATTAAACTATTATGCTTTATTTATTCTAATTTGTTCTTTTTCCATATGTGTAAGGTTATGTTGTCTGTCACTAATGTTTTTTTTTTTCAATTAAAAAAATCACTTTGAGTTCCAAACTTCAGGGGACACAGCAAATTAAAGTTTTATTAATGGACAATTACAATCTATGAAAAGTCATTTAGTCTTGACAAAGTGACCTCACAAATATTATCCAAGTTTTTAAAAATATGAAAAATTATCTTATTAGTTGTAGTGGTTGGATTAGCCTTCTGTTAGCAATCACTATATAATAATTGCCTTTTTAATGACTTTCTCTAAATACTAAAATATGTGTGAAAAAACTTTGGTAATTATCATTAGATTTAGTGTTCAAAATAAAATGATTAACAAATGACAGTGGGTAGGCAATGTACTTTAATGCTTTTTCTTTAAAAAATAGCTTTGATTTTAGTTTATTCTTTGTGTATTTACTAACCTTAGGCAAGCCACTTTCTCTGAATTTTAGAGAATTATATATTCAATAAAAAGCACACAATGTTATCTATCTCTTCCTAACCCTTTAAAATATACTGCTCTTTTCTCAGTCCACATCCTTCTTGACCTCTCTGTCAAACACCATCTTTTTCTAAACATTCTCTTCTACTTTGGTTTCTATTTATTGCATTTTCTTTGAGTTCTCTCATATATTTTTGACAACAATTAAGTTTCTTGTGATGTATGCTCCTCTTGATGATCTTTAATAGCAATAGTTAACATCCATATAGCACTTTATGGTTTGCAAAACAGAAGATAAATAAATATATAAATAGATAGTCCTTTGTAAACTCTGAAGTACTATATGGGATATTAAATGTTATTATATGATATATGAATGCATTATATGTAAATAAGAATTTTATATTATTATAATACATTATATCAAATTATATAATCTCCCATATTATGTACTGTATATCATATAGTATATTATAGATAATAATAAATTATATACCATTAATAATATGTTATAGGGGCATCTAGGTGCCGCAGTGGATAGAGCACCAGCCCTGAAGTCAGGAGGACCTGAGTTCAAATCTGGTCTCAGACACGTAACAGCTGTGTGACCCTGGGCAAGTCACTTAACCCCAATTGCCTCAGCTAAAAAAAAATTAAAAACATAATAATATATTATAATAATATAATTTGTCATTAATGTTATATTGACATATTATTCTAAGTTATCAAGAAACAATATATTATGCAACTATATGTAATTCATTATGCATGGGTAATTATTCAATTATATAACTAATGTAATGTGTATATATAATTATGTACATGCCTATTATACATAATATAATAATTATATAACATATAATATTATGTATATACATAAACAATCTCATTTTATCCTCACAACAATCTTGTGAAGGAGATGCTATTGTTATCTGTGTTTTGTAGATAAGGAAACTGAGACCTAGAAATCTTAACTGAATTTTTTTTTCCTCAACTCTAGTCTTTTGTTAAGATCCGACTAATGGGCATCTTCAGTTAGACATACCATAGGGAATTATATATAGATCTGAGAGTCACCTGAATTAAGACTATAATTGAATCTATGGGAACTAGAATCTCTAAGGTAAATGATGTTGAGATGCCAGAAAGGCATCTCCTGACAGAATCTTAGAATACATAATACCAAATCATATACTAAGTATCATGTACTGAACTTAGAGACAGGAAGATCTTAGTCTGAATTATGCTTCAAGCATTTATTTAATATTTTGCTTTGGGAAATTCAGTTATCCCTTTGGGATGTACTTTTCACCTAATACTCATCTGTGACTCCACGAAGCTATAGCAAGCATAGAGGGCACATCCCATTAAAATTCTCACAGCAGGTGGACTAAACTATGTTGAAGATAACAAACCTCATCATACTTATCGGTGATTAAGGAGAATGTCTATGCAAAGTATGTGAAGACTTTCCCTGGCATAATGAACAGATAAGAATAAATCATTCAAATGGTCATAAATATGGCTGAAGCAGAAGCTGTGTAGAGCTTAGAGCTTGGTCAGATATCAAAGATGCTAAGGTCAGCCCCTGTACCCAGCTATTATCAGTTATCTTGAACTTTGTCTTGTCACTTGATTTCAATAACAAACAACAATATTTCAGTAATAAGATATTGAATGTTTCACATAGCTATCACATTCATATTCTTAAAACAGAGATCTGACCAAGTCAATATGTATTCAAAAATTATCAGTGGCTCCCTACCACTTCTAGAATACAATATATATTGACATTTAAAGCCATTCCCAGCCCAATACTCTCTCCATTACTCCTCTTAATTGTAGCCATACCCACACTGACCCTGAATATACTCCCTTTTAGAGCCAAACTTGTTTGTGTGTTATCTTCTATACACATCCTATCTCTATCCCATGCCTTGGCAGGAACGGTTCCTCATATGTAGTATATGTAACATGTAATTCTCTCCTTGCCTCTATCTCTTGGGATCCTCTAGCTTCCTTCAATGAACAAACAATTAAGATGTCATTTTTAAAATATGGGCCTTTAATGAGCATTACTCTCTCCCTCAGTTATTTGCATATCAGTTTTATTTTGGATTTTGATCTATTATGTAATATATGCATACTTATGCATATGTTTGATTCCTACCCCACTTTGAGTAGAATGTGAACTTTTTGAGGGGATGTACTTTTTATTTCTTGTTTTTATATCCCCAGATATAGTGTAGTACATATTTAATGAATGTTTGCTGAATTTAATGAAATTGACTGTTGGATGACCATGAGGCAGTATATATTTACTACTAAATGTTGATTTAACTATTTTAGAAGTTGATGCAACTTCTCATGCAGGAACTTCTTGCTCTGATTCTAGCCATCTCTAAGCATTTCTATCTAAACTCTGGCTTCTTCTTCTTCTTCCCCATGTCTTATATCCTGAGCTCTGATAAGTGACTTTTTACCTTTATATTTCCCCATGCCAGATCCATCATGTCATTTTCTGTCCATTCCCAACTTTTACTCATGTCCCTACTTTAGTTACCTTTTAACTGTTGTCCTTTTAGAAGCTAAGCTCTTTGAGGACAAAAAATTATTTTATTTTACTAGTTTCTATATCTCCTGTGCTTAGCACAATGTTTAAAACATGGTAAGTACTTAACAAATTATTTGAATATCTATCCATTTATTCAAGGAAGATCTATTAATTTATGGTCTGAATTCTAAATCCAGTTCTTCTCCTATCTACCTACGTGATCTTTTCCAAACTAATCTATTAATCACTTAATCTATTTATTAATTATGTGTAAAGTTTCATATATCACTAAAATTTTGTTTCTCCCACAAGAAGAAACACATAAAATAGTGCAAATTATCTGATTTCCTCTATCATCTTCCTTCTAAAAATACTAAAAAGAATACTTCACTGTTCCCCCATCCCAGTCCCAGTTGATCAATTGCTTAATTGAATGATCATCACTTAATTGACATTTTGGAATGGAGTAATGCTTTTTCCTACATTTTTCATGTTTCGTTTTATATCAAAACCTATTAGAACCTATCATTAGGATTTGCTTCTGCCAATGACATATTTAATTGTTGCCAGTAATGACAAAAGATAATATAAAAATAAGAGTAGGGGAAAGCTGGGAATGCTGTTTATACTCAATGCTAAATCTAAGGCTCAGTGTTTTGTTTTGTTTTATCAATATCAGGTGCTTAATAATTTTATTAAAATAAAAATAGGTTATCTCCAAATATTCTGAGCAAAGAATGGCATTTCTCCCCTTTCTTCAGTTTGTGAAATAAAATCACAGAAGATTATACATAAAGCAACAATGAAAACTTGGTGGTAGGTGTGGGGGAAGTATAATACTGACTTTACTGTCCTTTCTTCTCTTTCTTCTCTTTTAATTCTACATCCCCCTTTCCATTCAAGAGTCTGTGCCATCTAGATAAAAGAAACAGGCTTTTTTTTCACTGTTTTATTCTTTATGTCCCTACTTTGGAACCCCAGTAAAATTAACTTAAACCTAAAGTATAGCTCATGCCCAATATCTCTCCATTGTTACTCAGGTATAAGACAGTTATTTCTTTCCTTCATATAAAACTGCTAAAAACACAAAAAATATCCCAAGTACACATTATCATGGTGTTAATGCAACTTATTACTACTATGATACAGTCTTGGGAGCTTGAGGCTTAGAACATCAATATATGAAGAATTTTGTAGAACTATCGATGAAGAAAAAAAAAATGGGTCAAATGCAGCAACTAGGTCCAAAAGAATGAGTATTGAGATAAGAGCATAAAGTTTGGCATTGAAAATATCATTGGTAAAATTGGAAAGAACAGTTTGGGTTGGAAAATAAGGTCATAAGAGAGATTACAAAATAATTGTGTATTAAAAGATAAGGGAGGAATGAAAATTGTTAATAAAGACAGCTTTTTCAAGGAGTTTCTCTGAAAAAAGGGAGGCAAGACACCACATGAGATTTTGAGGAGAGTGGAGGCTCTGCTCAAAGGTTTTTTTTTTTATTTTGGCTTTCTGACTCTAGAATTCAATATTTTTTTTTATTTTCATATTATCTTTTCAAATCTCTACCTTTTTTGAGTTTGTGCTGTGCCTAAGTTACCGGTAACAAAAATATATGCTAATATATTGGATTACATGCCATCTAAGGGAGAGAGTAAGGGGAAGGGGGAAAAATTGGAACACAAGGTTTTTCAAGGGTCAGTGTTCAAAAAGTTATCCTTGCATATATTTTGAAAATGAAAACTTCAATAAATAAAAATATATGTCAATTAATAATTAATCACATATTGAGAGAGTATTCTCAAAAAAATGTACTAATGATACACACAATGAAAAAAGGTTACAGTCCACTTAATACTTAGACATGTTGCTTTTAAAATATTCCTTAATTTATTTAATTTTAATTCCAGGGGAAATACTTTTAAAATAATTGAAATTACCAACATTGAAAGATCAAGTCTCTATGCATGTGTGATCCCAGGCATATTTTCTCCTTTTCAATAGATCCTTTAAGTTTCTATTAACTTGATAGCTAAAAGAATGTCACACAAAGACAAAAAAAGTATAACAGAAATCAAGAGAGATGGAAAAGGCATATATAAACCCCCATCTATGTGTGAGTTACTGCCTCTTTCTTATGTGGAGATTTTCTTTTCTGAAAAAAGCAGAAAAATGACAATTTGTGGGAAAAACAAATAAAATGCAATTTAAAGAAACATAACTTTATTTAGAGAACCTGAGGGATGAGGGAAAAAATGTCAGAGAAAAGTTTTGGAAAACTCTATCAGGGGAAAAGATAGTGAGTGATAGTAAAGATGTTTGTGAAAAATTATTTCAAATCAGATAATTTCAATTTTTCATGGTTATAAAATTATTTCTAAAAAACTCAGAAGAAAAAAATGTTTAGGGAAAATGGACAAATTGTATATTAACCATTTGTATCATGCCTTAAACAAATGTAGATTTAGGGTTTCTTAATAAAAGTTAGTAATGATTCTTTACTTAGAAGGCGTTCCTGATTTGAGACATTAAAAGCCATATCACAAGTGAAATCAGATGTCAGAAACCCCAAGAGTATACAGTAAATCTAATGACATAAATTAATTGGAGAAGACATTTAAAAAAGCCACACTTCAAAAGTCAGATCATAGATGTCTGTGCTATCATTGAACCTATATAAGTTACATAAGGTGAGAGGATGTGGGTACATCCTCTGCTGCAGAAGGGAGATTATCTGATTGGATTGTTATTTGATAGAGGGGAGTATAAGAAACTATAATTTTCTGCTGCCAATGAAGACCAGACTGGGGAGAGACAGCCTTGATATTTAGCACCATTAACACCTGAAGAATAGGTAATGTCTCAAAATCTTTCCTATATTGCCATTTCCTGCCTTTTATGGCTAGAGAATGAAAAAACCCTCAAAGAGAGCAGGACCTGATCATAGTACTAAAAGAAGCTGTCATTCTGAAATATCATTCTGTCCCTGTTCTAAGACAATTCTGAAAAGTTGGTTAAAAAAAAAACATACAACAGTTTAAATGATCTTAGAATAGAAGAGAGAATCTTAAAAAAGGAATAATGCCATCTAGAAGTTCATGCTTTGTAAAAACTATTCCCTAAAGATACCACAGACATCTAAACCTGTAATACCAAATCATGAGTATCCTGGAAATATGTATCTTTCAAGCTTTAATAAAAATTGAAAGTATTGGAGATGAAATAATGGAATAAAGGAGCCAGAGTAGGATGCTTAACAATTGGCTCTCTAGAAAGAAAAATGTACACAGGTGGTCATTCCTTTCAGTTAAATGTGCATCATTAAACTTTTGTCCATCACCCAAGTCTGGATAATCAGAAAACAATAGCAAATAAACAACAAAAAAAAATAAGCCTAGATTTGTAGTGTTTTGCAGTTTTTAAGATATATATAAATATTCATACTGAATTTTTTTTCCTTTATAGACACTCATGTACATTGATGGGCAAGGTGATCCAGATTTATGGGGTTTGTTTTTATTCTATTTTTGCCTTTTATTTAGTAAGTTTATGAGTAATTTAGCTTTTATCTTTGTGTTTAGTAAATGCTTTATGTTTAAGAGTTAATGGTTTTATTGGGACTGATTTATATAAATGAGAAACACATTGTTGAGACTTTGGAAGTTGTATTAAAGAGTTTAGAAATTCCTTTCCTCTACTAATTTTTTCTAGTGTGTGTGTGTGTGTGAGAGAGAGAGAGAGAGACAGAGACAGAGACAGAGACAGAGACAGACAGAGAGAGAGAGAGAGAGAGAGAGAGAGAGAGAGAGAGAGAAAGAGAGAGAGAGAGAGATAAAGAGAATGTACCAGGATTAAGTAAGTTGTCCAAGGTCACACAAATAGTGTCAAGTGCCTCAGTTTGGATTTGAGTTCAGGTCTTCCTAATTCCAGGGCCATTGTTGACTATAAGATATTGAAAGAGAGTTGTTACTACCTAATAGTGTTTTCTCCTTTCTAAGTCACTACCTTGACTACCAGACTGGAGAGGGTGAACCAGGCAAACATCATAGAAAAAAGAGAGCCCAGAGGGGGTTTAAGCATATATTCTATTATGCCCACAACATAGATAAATGATTTCACAATGTTATTGTGACTTTTTAATTGTCTCTAGGACAATGGTCACTATAATCTTGAAGAAGATATGGAATTCTTATTTGTTATAAAAGTTTTATATACAGTGAGACCATAAGATTTTTGAGATGTTATAACAATGACTCTACAACCTTTAATTTCCAACAAAAACCTTAGAAAATTATAGATAAAAGGAAGTTGGCACTTTAAAATCTCACTAAATTCATTACTTTTCATTGCCAAGATGAATGCACAAGGGAATTCTAGCAAACATTTAAAAAACAATTAATCACAATACTATGTGAACTATTTGGAAAAATAGGTAAAAAGGAAGTCTTGTCAAATTCCTTCTATGAGAAAAATATGTACTGATACCTAAACAAGGAAGAGCCAAAACAGAGAAAGAAAATTACACACCAACCACCCTAATGAATAACAATGCAAAAATTTTAAGTGAAATATTAACAAAGAGATTACAGCAGCTAGATAACACACCATGAGAAAGTGGGATTTATACCAGGAATGCAAGACTGGCTCAATATCAGGAAAACTATTATCATAATTGACCATCTCAATAATAAACTCATTCAATAACAAAACCAACAATTCATATGATAATCTCAATAGATGCAGTAAAGCCTTTTGAAAAAATATAGCACCCACTCCAATGAAAAATACTAGAAAGCATATAAATACAGGGAGCTTTCCTCAAAATAATAAGCATATCTATCTAAAACCAACAATAAGCATTATTTGTAATGGAGAGAAGCTGTATGCATTTCCAATAAGATCAGGAATGAAACAAGGATGCTCATTGTCACCACTATTATGCAACATTATACTAGAAATGTTGGCTTTAGCAATAAGAAAGAAAAAGAAATTAAAGGAATTAGAACAGGCAATGAGGAAATAAAACTATCATTCTTTGCAGATATGACGGTATATCTAGCATTAGAGGATCCTAGAAAATCATCCAAAAACCTTCTCAAAACAATTAACAGCTTTAGCAAAGTTGTAGCATATAAAATAAACCAACACAAATCATCAGCATTTTTATATAACACTGACAAAGCCCAGCATCATGAGATAGAAAGAGAACTTCCATTTAAAATAATTACAGACAAAATAAAATATTTGGGTGGTGTCTACTTGCCAAGACAAAGCCAAGAGCTACACAGTTATAAAATACTTCTCAAACAGGTAAATTCAGATCTAAGCAACTAGAAAAATAACAGTTGCTCATGTGAGCTAATATAATCAAAATGACAATTCTGCCTAAATGGATCTACTTGTTCAGTTCCACACCAATCAAACTGCCCAAAATTATTTATAGAACCAGAAAAAAAATTACAAAATTCATCAGAAAGAAAAAAAGATGCAGAAGATTAAAGGAATTGGGGGCAGAGCTAAGATGGTCGATAGTAAACGGGTCTTTGTGTTAGCTCTCCCTGACTTTCCTCAGATCAACAGCAGATCAAGCCTCAGAACAGATTTTAGAGTGACAAAACCCACAAATATGCAGAGTGTAACAAATTTACAGCAGAAGGTATTTAGGAAGAAGTTCAGGGATTTTAAAATCTCACTAAGTCTTGGTTGAGTAGTGGGGGGGAGAAGGGTTTGAAGGCCAGTGCAGGCTTACCAAATCACAGTACAGAGATGGGACCAGGATGGAGAGGTCTCCATATGCTGGGAGAATCTAGCGGGAGCCTCCTAACCAAAATACAGCAGTGTATACAAAGGAATATACATTTTTTCTTGGTGACACATGGAACCTCCATAAAAATTGACAATGTATTAAGCCATAAAACCCTCAAAATCAAATGCAGAAAGGCAGAAATGGATCTTTTTTCAGATCATGATGCAATAAAAATAACTTGTAATAAAGGGCCAGGGAAAAATAGGCCAAAAATTAATTAGAAGCTAAATAATCTAATTCTAAAAAATGAGTAGGTGAAACAACAAATCATAAACACAATCGATAATTTCATCCAAGAGAATGACAATAATGAAACAATATACTATAATTTATGGGATGCAGCCAAAGCAGTTCTTAGGGGATGTTTTATATTTCTAGATGCTTACTCGCATAAAATAGAGAAAGGGAAGACCAATGAATTAGGCATGCAATTAAAAAAAGTTAGAAAAAGAAAAATTAACCCCCCCAATTAAATACCA